>JAQFVV010013531.1:0-105195 GCA_028023455.1 Epiperipatus broadwayi | reverse complement strand
TTCCATCCTTCTACTCATGTTCCCATGCCCCTGGTCGGCTTCAATCCTTTGAATTCTCTGTCCCCACTCCCCCATTGTCTCTCGGATCTCGTCCTGTTGTTGCCTAATTTCATGACACACCTCTTCAGTCTGCCTGATCGCAGATCGGAAGAGCACACGTCCTGATGCCTCTGGCCTTTTCCTACGTCCTCCGTTAGGATCTCAACTTCTTTCTCCTTTAGCTCCCTCAGGTCTGCCTCTGTCCTGTCTGTCTTCGACGCATTCTGAGTTATTTCTTCCTTAACTTGCTAAAACTACTCTCCTCCCCTTTGTCCTCTTCTTAGCTTCCTTTCCTTTCCCCCGAGTAGTTGCCTTATCTCCTCTCTAAATTCTTTCTCCCTTCTCTCTTTCTCCGCTCTTCTCTATCTTCCCCTCATTTCGGCCATCATTTGCGTCATCATCCTTATTAGGATTTTGATATCTCCTTCATATTTGCGTATCCTGTTTTTTGAACTGGATGGGACTTTCTCCCGTCTGTTCCCACATGTCCTCATTTGTCTCTTCTTCCATGATTTGATGTTTATTTTATCTTTGTCCTATTCTAACTTTTGTCACTACCGTTTACGGGAATGTGGTTCTTTTTACTTTTGATTTTATTCGTTTTATGGTGACAGCGACCGATCGGCGTCCGCTCCCTTATCTCCTGCTATGTTTTATTTATTTGTTTATTTTGCTCCGGTTCCCGATGTTTTGTTTACATATTTGCGATGTTAAGAATCGCCGCGATTTTGTTCCGTTTGTTTATTTTTTTTTTTTTTCAGCTTTTGTTTACATAAACATTTCCGCGTCTTCTCCCAGGTTCGGCCGCTTTTGCTAGTATCTAGATTTGCTTTATCTTTATGTTTAGAAGCGTCATTTATACTAGCCTCACGTTGGAAGCGCCAATGTAACCGGCCACCTATCTATAACCGAGATTACGGGCTTCGAAATAAACATGACATAGCGTAAGGCTTTATTTATTTTCTTACATCGACAGTTATTCACGATCCACATAAGGGGGCGCCAGATACGATTATTTAAGTTGATTTTAATTACTCGCATCACCTTACATCATGTCAAAACGATTTCGAAGTCTAATCCCACCCACTAGCTCAAAACTCCCAGCATGGACCAACAAGGTTTCTCAAGGTTGTTACATGATTGTTCTAGGACGACTCCTCCCGGAAAAGACGCATTGTCCGCTAATGAAAAATCAGCATGGTTTTCTAATTACTCGACTACGGCATAAGATTCATTTATTGGTTGTCACTGACCTATGAGTTCGGGGCGTAAACGAACACAAGGCTTACAAGTTCATCCCCCCGATTTATCGTA
Organism: Epiperipatus broadwayi; assembly: GCA_028023455.1. Taxonomy (NCBI): domain Eukaryota; kingdom Metazoa; phylum Onychophora; class Udeonychophora; order Euonychophora; family Peripatidae; genus Epiperipatus; species Epiperipatus broadwayi. The sequence continues at coordinate 103,842 of JAQFVV010013531.1, read as the reverse complement.
TATAATATAATTATTTGACGTTTACTTTGATTGATTCTAGACCCGCCCGCTCTTAAATCTATCTTAACTAAGGTTAAATAAGAAACATCGTGACTTACGGCACGATGTTGACATAATTAATACAGTAAATAAATCGAAATGAAAATTAAATTTAACTAAATATACTTCAAAGATAAATCATTAAAAATAAATAAACTACGGTTTTGAGTGTGTGTGAAAAGATTTGAGAAATGCTCGACTTGATTAGATATTGACAAATTTATTAAATATGAAAAGAAAACATTATTAATTGATTTATTACACACGCGCACATACATTCACGCTCACAGAGAATCATAATTAGTCATAACATAATGTGAATAACGAGATAAAGTTCCTTTCTAGTTGATAAAATATATTATCTTTCCTGAGCTTCGCTTAAGTTCAAAGTTCATGTTTACAAAGTTCTGTAACAAAGATAAACTATCATGATGAGGAAAGTTTTAAGATTTGTTTGTGCAAATTTATGTTGGTTAATTACGAGATTGCCTTATGAGTTTCTAAATTGAGTGAGTGAACATAATATAAAACATATTTACCTAGGATTTGTCTTGGTTACAACGAACATTGATTGGTCTGGACGAGTTTGGGTATTTCACGGAACATTTCTATTATTAGGAGCATCAACTTCACACGACGATGTTATCGGAATTTCATAGCTTCGGAGATATTTCAGTAGCGGAGCGCCGATCAGTCACTGAAGGGTTTATTAGCCCCTCATGACAGTCGACGCTCTTGGTATTAATTTCATAATGATCATCTTCAAACTGAGGAATAAATCAAGCTAATTCAGAACAATTTTATTGTTAAAATAAAAGCATAAGCATCGGAATAAAAATGAGCAGGTGATAACTCGGAATACTGAGAATAAACAACAGCAATGATAATGTATCAATCGAAATGAATCGAATCGAACCATTGAATAGGTTTTGACTGGTATTTATAAGGGTTGATCCATATCTTGGGATCCAATCTACCCCCAGAGTTCCTTGCTCCTGGAGTTGTCGTTCAGGTCCGCGTTTGAGCTACCTGTTCACTCACTCTTTGTGCTAAAGGCAATATTTATTTTGAGACAATCTCATTTTGCAATCTCACTCAACCAACCTTATCCTTCACACCTCGAATGCATGCGTGTGTGCGTGTGTTTTACCAGAACAATACAAGCTATTTTAAATTTAGAAGTCGAGCATTTTATCTTTTCCTCAAATCTTTTCTCTAAGTTTTATTCTAGTTAAAACTATATTTCTAAAATAACATTTTTAAATTCCCCGTGGTGTTTTTGATTGACAATTATATTTTACTATTTAGGAGAGCATATTATATTTTATTATTTAGGAGAGCAAATTATGTTTTGTTATTATTTTTTATTATCTGAAAGCTTTAATCATTTAATTAGACGTTTACCGTCTGTATTTTATCAATGTGTTTTATAAATGTATTTATGAGAGAAAACAAAACTATTACACGTTACGAAAATAAAATTACGAGTGTTTTAGGCTGCTTGCTGGTGTGTGTGTGTTTATCGATTTGTCCCGTTCTGATCTATGCTTCCTAGATTTAATACTGATGTAACGCTGTCTCGTTACAATATATATATATATTATTCAATGTTTTATTCCTATCCTATCATTTTTTGTACAAGTAATACATTCTTTCATATTGTTGCTCTCATTATAACTAAAAACAACACGGCTAAGTAGAAGGTGGACTTCAAATAAAGTTTTAGAGAAGGTGAAATACTTTTTTTTTAAAAAAAGACAGCAAAAATAAAGTGGAGAGAATTTATGTAGTAAAACAAGTGAATCTAACATTTTCATCAATTTCTGTACTATACCCTTTACTAAGCAAACTTCTCTCATACTACTCAAGCATAAATGACAATGTATAATTGTGAAGGACACAGGATAGGATTGTTCAATATGGAAGGCTAAACATTGAAAGGTACACCAGCTCCAGCTTTTATCGACTAATAATGTGAATTTACTTTTATTCAAAATGCATGAATATTATATATAAAAGATTGCTAATACAATTTTGCTATAACTTACTTATAATAAATAGTGTGATACTAGAAACATGTAAATTAACAATAATGATAATAGGTAGTTGTTTTGTAGACATCCGTGCTATGGGATGGCAAAATTTACATACTAAAACATATAAAAATGCCATTTATGTGGCTGTCTTTACATGTAATTCAACAATTCATCTGCAATACACACATTACAGACCACTTTGTCACACTGCAGCAAATTATTTATGCCAAATCATACACTTCACACCTTTTCACAATGTAGTGTGAGGGTGTGTTCTATTCAAGTAATGAAATGTTCTTAGTTTTACTTTAATTTTTTTATATATTTATTGAAATCATGCGATTGAAGTATTTGATATTTAATGGACTGTTTACACATTTCTGTAGTGAAAGTTTAATGTGAAAAACATTGTCCAAGGGTATGTCTGAATATACTCATAAATAGTTAATGCGTCAAGTAGCGTTCACTCGAAAACCTCCACGAAAAAATAATAATGGCACAGTAAAACCCAGATGTTATTCGATTGTATGATTTACTGACAACAGAGTGTGATGCTGTGGCCTTTTTGCAAAGCATGAATGTATTTTGACATTCAAAGAAATGTGATTGTGAAGCCTTAATAAAATGTAGGAAGTATGTCAGTTGAGATGTTCATCTCGTCCATGCAGTAAAACATTTTCCATTAGAAATCTCACTTGGTTTGATGGCTTCCAGATACCATTGGTTAAATCTATATGTCTAATAAATTACTGGAGCCATGAATACCTAACTGTTGAAGTTGTTCAGAAAGAATTTGGCCTAGGCAAAAATGCTCTTTGCATTTGACTAACATGCACTGTGCACTGAGAGTTTGTCATCTCGACTATGCTGTCAAATCGGTGGGTCTGGTTTGACAGTTGAGGTTGATGAAACTCTGTTTAGCCGAAAAAAGAACCACCAGGATTGTATTACCTACGCAATGGATTTTTTGGAGGGTGGGCATGTGCCATTTTAAACTTAGCCAATGTTATTTTTAATCTTTTTAAAGTTGTTTATCTGTATAGGAAAAAAAAATTCGTAACAACTTTTATTTTTGTCGATGTGAGTTTTTAAAGAAATCAGCAAGTAAGAAAAAAGACTACTAAGTTTTAACTTTGTTGTTGTTTTTTTTTTTTTTTTAAATTGTTATTAAACTTAGACAATGTTATTTTTAATCCTTTATTAATTTGTTTACCTTTTATAGTAAAAAACAAAAAGGAAGCATAATAAGTTTCATTTTTGTTAATGTTAGTTTATAAAAAAAAAACGATAATCCACAAGAAAAGCCCACTAAGTTTAAAGTTTGTTTGTGTTACTTATTTGTGTAACCAAATAAAAAGCTTAATAACTTGGAACTTGTGGATAGTTGTTTTTAAAAAAAGCAGCAATCCAAAAAAAGTTTGTGTTATTTGTTTGTGTAACCAAAAAAAAAAAGCTTCATAACATTGAACTTGTTGATTGTTTTTTTTTTTTTAAAAAAAGTGGCTTTCCCAAAAAAGCCTACTAAGTTTAAAATATGTTTGTGTTATTTATTTGTTACATTTTCATTTACCATTGTCAAACTCCCTCCACTCACAACCACAACGCCATCCATTTCAGCTAAATACACTAATGATGATTACTAATCATCCTCAAAACTAAAGATTATCTCTAGCACAGATATAAACTTTAAACCTCAGTTAAAGATTAATATATCTTATTTTAGAAATTTACACACACGGAATTATTCACCTTTTTCTGTCCCGTATGTAATATCTTTATAGATATAATAAATGCCTCCATACTTCCCCATTATTTTTTATTTATTTGTGTGACCAATAATAGCTTAATAACTTTGAAGTTTGTTTTAAAATGGTAAAAAAAATGTTATTTTTACAAATAAAAAAGCATCATAACTTTTTTAAAAAAATGTACTAAGTTTAACTTTTTTAAAAAAAAGAGCCTATGAAGTTTCGAGTTTGGTTATGTGATTTATTTATATTTAAAACAGTGTTACTTCATCATTTTATTGATGTTATTTTTTTAAAAAAGTGGCAAAATTAAAAAAAAAAGCCAAAAACAAGGAATTCAAGTTTTAAAAAAAGGCCTGGGAATGTTCATAAGTTATATTTTTTCAAGAAAAACAATGTCATCTCTTGGCATGGATGTCTATAAAACAACTACCTGATAATAATTGGAAAAGTTATGCTGAATTGTGTAATAATTTTTTTTTATTGACTCTCATTTAATAAGTTTTCTATTTTTATTGTGTAAAATAAGGTTGAAACAGAGAAATTATTAATTGTAATACTTTACATTTTTAGAATAGCTATATATACCAAATTACCTTACCATTCATACCTATAAATGAGTGAGAGAATGCATTACTTAATGATATTTGATAATTATTTATCAGAAATGTGTATAAGCATGGATGGCCAAATAACCCTGATCTTAATCATTTATTAAACTTTATTAAATGCTGGAAACTTTAGATGGAACAAAGTTGAAAATAGCATGAATCATAAACATTATTTAGATCATCTTGCTGAGCTTCAGAGATTTTATCACAAATAAATTGATTCAAATATGTGCAAAAGCTGCTTGTAATGTCCATTAGAAAGTCCTAAAAACATTGGATATTATTACTGTTTTGCCAAATTCATGTTATCCTACAGGAATAATATTTATATGTTTTAATGTTTGTTTATTCACGATTGTCATCATGAGCTACATGTACATTTCTACGTTTAAAATTGCAAGTGTGAACTACAAAAAAAAAAAGAGAAAAGGGAAACTTTTATTTTAATGATAGAATGTTTGACACGTATTTCTTCCCATTGCCTATGATAGATAGGTATATTTTCTTTTATATTTAATTTGATATTAATTTGAGTTGTTATTATTACGTATTTATATGCCTAAGCTTCTCTAGAACATCTCGGAGATTTTGGTATAAATAATACCAAACCGGTAATATATTTTTTTTGTTGGATTATGTAAAATTGTTATATTCCAATGCTCATATTATTGGTGCAAATTGAGTGCTTTATCATTATTCATTAGTTGGCAATGATAAATAGATTCATGGAAATATTTATGCCAATATTGCCGAATGGTCAGGCATACTTGATAGTATTTTCATTAATTTAAAATTCGATGTACATTATTTTTCATAGCTATTAGATTCATTTATAATTTAATTATGCTAATATAAAATTTTATTGTCTGATATGATTTCGAAAATATTCCATACATGATTATATGTTCAGATGTTAGTTCGCTGTCATAAGCTATTTTATAAGAGTTAGATTTATACTTATTTGTTTTTCTATCGGTTTCAGTTGGTGCTATGCGATAAATAGTGTGAAAATTAAAGAATATATCTGCTTATGAATTTGTCTTATTCATATAGAAGAATTTGTCTTATATGAAATTTGGGAAATACCTTTTGAGTGAAGAGGCAATTGAAGGGATAATCATACTTTTCGGATTGAGTAATGGTCCCTTTAGCTACTTACCTATTGAGCCATGGGGGTGGTATATTTTCTTATTTGATAGTATATGATGCGATAATTATATTCTTTAATGTGAACTGGTAGATGGCCCATTTATAAATGATAAGTTGGCTGGGTTCCACACCATTTGTGTCAGAAAAAGTTGGTAGATATTATGTTGATGAATTAAGTTGATCTTTGTAGTCTTGTTAACCCTCATGCATACTTATGTGAATATTTGTTAGTATTTAGCTCTCCTTCTTCGTTTCATGTATTTATCATCATGCAGTATATGTTAGTTATTTCAGGTAAATGTTTTAGTGATTTCTGTAATATACTTGAAGTTGGATTAATAATTAGCTCATTGTAACATCCGTATTGTGAAGTTTATTCATTCTGCAAGTAAACCAATAGAAAATACAATCAATAAATGCGTTACAATTCTAAATTTATAAATGCACACATATTGCACATATTCGGGAGATATGATAATCTTAAAGATATGTAGGGAGACCATCGCTAAAATTGTAACTTCTAAGTAGCTTGTCAAATCTTATCACCCATATTATCATTATTTCATTTATTATTATTATTGGCAATTCACCCTCCCGGTGTGAATGTAATATCGGATTACAGAATTTTATTCTATTTTTTTTTTAAAGTGTCATAGCATCGGCCGGGTCAAGAATTCGCAACCCGGGCAACTGCCTGCAAGTGCAAGGCAGTCGCGTTGACCTCTCGACCACCAATGCTAATTTTAATAAAATTTGTACTTAATTTTATATAGTAAGTATAAATTTATAGACATACGGAAATAATTTTAATGGCATTAGTTGATTACTTGATACCATTTTTCTTAGTTCATTAAGAGCACAGAATGAGAATAGATGACATAAACATTGGTACGTAAATATATAATTATTTTGTATTGTTAATAATTTAATAAATAGAGTTGTAAATAATATTGAAATAAAAGATTAGAGGAAGAGCCTCCAAATATTAAGTGTATAGGATTTATGCAATTTAAATGTTGTTTAGTCAAGCTTGTGGTTAATGCGAAATTAATGTTAAATCATCATGGTCGTGTTTGTAAAAGAATGTATCTTGTGACAAATGTTTGTTGAAGTAAGATTCCCTCTGAATTATTTTGCCATGTATGTTCGATTGACTATTTCCACACACACATATGTTCAACATAATCTAATTGTATTAGTTATCAGTTTAATATTATATGCCATCTATTTAAATAACACTGAATTAATTGATCTAAACAATGCATAATGCCAAGATAAAGATTTTACCTTGTTTAAAATAGATAATGATGTGAGTTAAAAATGCACTCGATCTCTATCATTGCCTATCTCTTATTTCATTGCAATAATTGTCAGTTTCACAATAGTTCATAATTACTTAATTATTATCTTATAATACAATTGACTTATTATTAATATAATGGAGCTTTGCTATTATTTCATCATTTAAATGAACATTGGTATAGCTGTGCAATCTAAATCAAATGTTTGTAGATTAATTATTGTTATAGTGATCCCTAAACATATTAAATGAGTAGCATGACTGGTCTGGCTTGTACTTGGATGGTGAGAGAATTGAACATTTCTTGATTCTTGATTTAATACACGAATTGCTTTCTTTTGATAACTTAAGTAAGTACTTATAGTTTAACTAAATAAACATTATATAATTATTGTTTATAAATGCTTCTTTCACCCCATTTGCATTCCGGATGACCACAAGACACTCTAACCCCCAACTGAGCTAAGCTGTAGATTAATACTATAAGAATCTTATCCATAATTAGAGATGCAACCTAAATTATAAATTTTATTCTATCTTGTATAGAATTGGCGCCTGGGCATTTATATGAGTATAAGATGATATAGATTGAAGTGGTTACAATATATATATATATATATATATATATATATATAATCCTAAAAAAGAGTAAGCCATTTCTAAATGTGAATTAAAAATAGTAGTATTCAGAATAATTGCAGTATTGTTTATTGACTATTAAATATTAATAAAGGTTGAGTGTTGCATAAATAGATATCGTAATGCACTTGCTCTATTTGAAGACTTTTGCCACTGAATAAAATGGACTTTCTCGATGTATAGTTTGCATCTAGTTACTTATAAAAGAATGCCATTTAAGGAGAATATGAATAGCTTAGATTAAATATAAATTTGGTGAGTTAAAAAGATAACAATTATTCACCAAACAATGGCTCTCCAATCATTTTAAAATATTTGGAAATATATATTTAAACGTCAGTTAGATTTTGTAATAGTTTTTCTTGAATTATAATAATAAACGTGAGATTCTGTTGACATGGAGAAAGTCGTTTATAAGCATATATTAAAAGAAATTAGTGGGTCTTTAGAAAAGCGTTAAGTGTATTTATTGAATCCCTTTGAACACAAAAAATATGAAATTGAGACAATATGAGAATTTAGATAATAGTTCTCTTGTCCTATTTAAATATTTTGCCACTAGTTAAAATGATATTTAGGTGAGTATATTTCACGTTTTATTTATTTTGAAAAAAGCAATATTTAAGAAAAATTTCAACTATTTGGAGATGTAATAATTATTCATGAGAGAAAACATTCCCATTATTTCATGTTATGTAAATATTAATTAAATAAAATATTATATTATCTATTTAAGTAATATAAATGGTGTTTAATACTATTATAATAATAAATAATGTTAAGTATGGAAACGTGATATTCCTAAATTATTTGAGAACAAATTATAATGGATTTGTTATTTTTAAGTATTGTCATTCTCATATTGATGTAAATAAATATTAAGTAATTTATCAAAAATAACTTAGTTTTTTTTTTTTTTTTACTTTAAGATAATAGCACTTATCAAAGATTATAATAGCTAACTGATATATATCCACATAACCTGAGATACTTAAATTAAAACATAGTTTACTTCAAACTTTATTTTTATGTTCTTTATTTCAATGTCAAGAAGAATTGATTTTTTGAAACCTTAGATTATTTATTTATTAAATGTAATTTGAATTAAATAAAATATCCTTTTGATTCTTGATTACATTTCTCTAATAATAAATCTCATTAATCTATATAATAATATTTTATTTTTAAGTTCAATTATATAATAATGTCGTAAGGCTACCATGTTAAGATTATGTGCCTGAATACAACAATAGGGGACACTACAAATCTTTAATACAAGATTAACGTCATTACAAGACAAGAGAGGCCACTCTTATCTTCAATATATTTTTAATTATATAGGCAAATCTTAAGCATTTTGATTTAAGAAGGTGAGGTTATTAAATACCTTGATTAAGTCCACATTTTTTTTTACACACTAATGTTTGTAAAATCTTTCGATTTACAATGAGTTAGTATTCAGATCTTATGATTAGAAATATTTTAAGACAATTTAAAGTTGTAATTATTAATGTGCTAAGCACATACTCATTAACTCATTATGTAAATAATCTACATTAAATCTATTACTTTAAGACTATGTGATATGATGTGATGCACTGTGACTGATCCTTATACAGAGGTAAAAAAATTTCAGCCACTATGCCCAGAGAAATCTGTTAGCCACTTTACCTTCCCTTTCCATTCCCCACCCTAAATTATCCCACAATCTGCTCCATCCCATTTTCACAACATAATATTTGTCAACTCCATGACCTTCCTATTCAAAGCCCTCTTATCTTTTCCCAAACCCAGCATAAAAACCAACAACCCACTTTCTGTATAATCACTTTGTTTATAATTATTCTTCCATAACTTCATTATTTGTACCCTTTCTGCTTTCAAGCATTTACATTGAATTAACAGATGCCTAATATTTTCTATGCCTTCCTTACACAACTTGCAGACTAAATCATCCATATTAGTATGTATACTCCCTTGTTGCTAAAGATCCTGTTCAAGCCTTAAACAATAAACTATGTTCCTTGCTATTATCATAAATAAACTCACACCCTATGTTCCGTTTATTTCTATGTATACTTAAACTCTTTTTACTCTCTATACTAGTTCTCCATCTCTCCAACTCCCTATTTTTTATTAATACATCTATTCTTTTATCCCATTTCTTACCATTATAACACTCAACAATCCTCCTAACACAATCATCTCATTGTTTGTACAAGTATACTGATATAAATTATCTATCCAAATCCTCTGCATACTGCATTACCTTTCTTATCCATCTTGTTGCCTGCCCTTTACTTCTAAACAAATTAAATATTATTTTGGCTATTGTTTTAGTATCCATTAACTGCAATCTGCCAAACATTTTTATTTTGCTTTTTGCATCTCTTGTATAAAATCTTGCCAATCCCATACTCTTTGAATTGCCTCCTTTGCTGTCCACACATCTGCATCTAATGCATGTCTTCCTATTTTCCTTTGTACTTTTTTCAAGTAATCATTTCCATATATTAATCCTGCTACTGCAACTCCCTTCCATACAATTCTAGCTCCATCATATTTATTATATGAAAACACTATTAATTTTTTATGAATTTGTTTTTATTCTTTGTGTCATTTATCTTTTTTTCCCATTCATCTAAACAATTTTTTCTGATTATTTAATCTGATTCCCAAATAACTATATCAATTCACCACACTTAACTTTATATCCCCAATATAAAGTCTTCATTTTCTCTTTTCCCAGTACTAACCAACATTACTATGCACCTGAATATGACAGTAGGGATCTCTTTAAATCTTTAGCACAGCACTAATGGCCACTCTTATCTTCAACCTATGCTTGAATATGACAGTAGAGAGCTCTACAAATCTCTGAAACAAGATTAACAACTTTAAAAGACAAAGTCAGTGAAGTGCTTAATAACCTCAAGTTCTCAAATAATAATGTTTTGGATTTGCCTATATAATTAAAAAGCAGTTTGATAATAAGAATGGACATTAATCTTGTATTAAATATTTGTAGAGCTCTCTACTGTCATATTCAGATGCATAGTCTTAAGGAGATAGCCTTAATATATATTATTTTAAGTAATGAGTATGCACTTAACAAATTAAATAGTTATAATAGAGCCTTATTTATTTTTAAGTAATACTAATTACTAAGATATTATCAAATGGATTCCCCACTTTTTTACTGTTACAATATATATTTGTAATGCACATAATTTCTCTTTAGAATCAGTGTTGCTATAAATATTTGTTTTACTCTGTAGTTACAGTAATTAATACTGTTACAAAAACAGATTCTTTTTTAATATACTCTACCTTATTATATAAAAAATTATCAAGAACAATATCTAACAGAATAGACCCAAAATGATAGTATTTTTTTTTATAAAAATTTGAATACTGAATTTACAGAATTTCATTTATTTATGGCAAAGCACTTCAAAAGAGTAATCTTCAGCATTATATAAATTCGACATCAAATTGCTTTATGATTATTTTTATATAGTACATGTAACTTACAACCAATGAACACACCTGCGATAATTTTTCTAACATTTTCAATCTGGCCAATTGGTAGTCAAGCAATCGAACTTACATATATATATACTAAACAAACCCAAATTTCACCTCAAATAAACTGCTATTTTATATCTATTTCTTGAGAAATGTATTTTTAATTTCTACATCTTTAAAGCAGTAAAATTTATGTATATATGCACAACCTAATCTGAATAATAATTAAATTCATAATTATTAAGTCACCGGTGAGACTGACATAAAGGAGAATTAAAATAAAAGAATATTGTCCTGAGGTCAAAATAGTTGCTAGGTGATTGAATTTGAGAGACGGAAACAAAGCAAGAAATAAAAAAAAATATTTTAATAAACATATAGATTTGTAACAAAGTTATTTTAAAGTGAGAACAAGCAAGCCATCATGTGATTCTCACTTTTTTTTAAAAAAAAAATATTGAATAATCTGCACATAAAGAAAAAGTCTCTGAACATTTATTAATATTTTTTTAAAAAAAAAAATATTAAGATGGATTCTGATATTCAATTCTAAAAAAAATGAAACCTTCATTATCAGAATAAAAAAAGGAAATAGTTTCAGCTTTTGCTTAAACAACAAATCAGAATGTATAAATGGTAAAAATAGATTGATAGTTTAAACATAAGCTAGAGAGCTTGAATAACTTTTAAAAAAGTGAAAAGAAATTTAAAACTATTGCAGTTTTATCATCTTCTCATGCCATTTTTTTCTATACTTAAACACTAATGACATACTAACTACAATCATGAAAGGGAGTTCTGCAACATGTGCTGAGAAATAGAATATACTGTGGGTGACCTATTCTGACTTCTATGCCATTAAAAAAGTGTCTGTGCAAAATATCTGTTTGTCTTAATGGATATCAATCTGCAGTGGTTTTGTTGCTGTGTGTTAGAAAGAAAAATCTGTACAACACTCAGGACTAATTAGTGTAAATTCAGCAAAGCCAATTGAAAACTATGTCACATCTGGAGATTGATATACAACTTATATAGACTGTTAAATATAGACAATGCCTGCTTTCTGGAATATTTTTTTTATTATTGATTCATATAATTTTTTATTCTTTTTTATTTTACTATTTGCAATTTTATGACTAGTGATTTTTTTTTTTTGTATTGAATTCCATTTTGCAAATTTGATCACTGGCACTTTAGAAATGGGAGTGTGTATCTAAAATATATATAGCTGTATGGAGGGGGGAGGGAAGAAATCAAAATAAGCAAATTAATTGTAATTATTAATAAAGTTGAAAATTCACAGATCCTTCGTGAAATTCGATACTGCTTTATCAAAGTGACTTCAAGTATGTTCTTAACTTATTCTACATTAACTACAAACTTTAGAACAAACAGAGCAATATTTGTTTACAAACAGTTATTACTAAAACCTAGTAATAGTCTTTTCTTTTTGTTTGTTTCTTTTGGGTGTATGTTTAATCACTGTGAATGAATGTTTTTTTTTTTTTTCACTAATGTCAATTTAACTTACATGTATAAGAGGACATTCATTCAGTAATCAGCTAAAAATAGTATACTCCAATAAATAAAATATAATTATAGTCAATACTATTAGCGAGATAGATTTGGAATTAGTATATTCTTAATTTTTTTTTCTACTGCTATATTTTTATTATTTAAAACCTTTAATTTCAATTTATTATACATATTATTTTGGATTAGTTTGATTTTTGTTAATTATTTTGTAACTAAAGATTGCTTAGGTAAGTATTCCTATCATGGATTTTGGAAAGGGAAATTTATTGTATTCTTAAAATGATAGAAAGTCATCCTTGCTATCTCAAAATTATGAATGTAAACACTATTTTATTGCATTATTTTGTATTTATTGATTAATAAATGTCAAATAAATTTTGAAAGAAATCTCATCTCTGCTTGGCCAACATCACTATTATGCATTTGCATGAATGATCTAATTGGCCATCATTAGTCTTATGCATTTACATTAATAATGTGCTTGATCATCATCAATATTATGCATTTACACTAATAATCTGCTTAACCATCATCAATATTATGCAATTACATAATTGATCTACTTGGCCATCATTGGTTTTATGCATTTACATTAATAATCTGCTTTAACATTATTAGTCCTACCCATGTACGCTAATAAACGGCTTGATCATCATCAATCTTGTGCATTTACATTAATAAACTGCTTGATCATTATCAGTATTATACATTTATACTAATAATATGCTTGATCATCATCAGTATTATGCATTTACATTAATAATCTGTTTGAACATCATCAATATTATGCATTTACATGAATGATCTACTTGACCATCATTAGTCTTATGCATTTACATTAATAATCTGCTTGTCCATCATTAGTCTTATACATTTACCCTGATAATCGGCTTGATAATCATCAGTGTTGTGCATTTACATTTATAAACTGCTTGATCATTATCAGTATTATGCATTTAAACTAATAATCTGCTTTATCATCATCAGTATTGTGCATTTACACTAATAATCTGCTTGATCATCATGAGTATTATGGATTTACACTAATATGCTTGACCATCATCAGTATATGCATTTATACTAATAATCTACTTGGTCATCAGCGTCATTATTATTATTTAAATTGATCATCAATACCCAGCATGTTAGACTACTAAATACATAGTTTAGTCTATAATCTTCACATATCACTAAATAATTATATTAAAAACACATATATTAATTATTTATACTCACATATCATTCTTCATATATAAAAAGGTGTGTATAACATTTTAATAGTAAAAATATACTGGTATTTGCTTATTTATAGGCCCATTGGTTTGAAAATGAAGTAAGTTTATCCCTGAAGAGAGCTAACTGCAAATTCTCCCTGGGTTTGAATTCTGGTATCTAATAGATCCTGGAAAAGGGATGTGATGAAGAAAACTAGTCTAAATTGCATCTAAATTTTTTCAGTGAATATAGAACTAGCATGCTGAATTTAGATGTGATCATGGACTAAGCATTTTGTCAGGCTATTACCAGCATCCTACCTAAATACCCTGTGTCCAATGGTAGTAAGATGCACTCTCTCTTTCTCGGTGCATCTCCAGTTCCGTTACATTACATATTGTGCCAGACCATAAAATGTCCATGCACAAGATGGCTGTAGCTAACAATTTGACACAGCTAACTTTATAAAATTCATTGAATAAACAATGAGAGTTTGGTCTATACTAGATTCCCATCTCCTTGCATACATAACTAACACTTATATATTAGTTATTTTAAAATATTTAACACACACTATGAATATATATTCTTGGAATAAACGTATTTTTAAAGTTATGTAAAGAAATTAGAGAATTAACATTTATTACGTGGTGGAATATTTTATGTATGTATGTCTTTGTGTATTTATTGATATATGTATCATATTTATTGCGAATGTTCTAATAGGTATATGTATAAACATTTCTGTACATTTATTTTTTGATAATTTTTAAAATGTTTTTTTTTTTTTTTTTTTAAAAAATTGTGTGTAAAAAGAATCTCCCATTTAAAAGGTAGATTTAATTAATCTTAGTTTTTCTATTTTTTTTTTTTTGTATGTAATCAGGTAGAGGTTTTTGGTTTTTTTTAATTAAATTGTAAATCAGATTACAATTTTGTTATCTAAAGAATGTGGGTAGTCTATTGCTCCAATATGGAGTTGGGAAATTCGTAAGAAAAAGATTTTTGAAGCAAAACTATGTAAAAGAATGTATGAAAAGTAAAAATCGGACGCAATAGCTCAAAGGGGGATGTAAGCAATTGAAACTTGTGGGAGGACGGGGCTATAATATAACCTACCTGTGAAATGTAGAGAGGAAGGTAATAATATTTGTTGGACTGAGAAAGCTAAATGAATCTATATCTGGTATTAGTAATATTATTATTGAACCGAGAGAGCTGCATGAATTTATATGTGGTATTAGTTTTTATTAGTATTGAACTGACAGAGCTGCAAGAACCTACCTGTAAGCTCTGAGGAGATTATTATTAGACATTTATTATTTTGGCTTGATATGCTGTTGGATTGCTGAATACATATTTTTTTTTAATTCAAAAAGGAGTTTGATGCCTATAATTTTTTTTGTTTATTGGACTCGCCGGTTATGGAATGGATATAAACTTTGTTGAATGCTTTTCTTAGAGGGTTGCATAGATATTAATTAAAGCTACCAACTCCCATATGATTTTGGAAATCATTTTAATCATACGCAGTTCAGGAGTTAATCAAAAGAAAACAAAAACATTTTGGATGGCCATTACTAAAATAATAAACAACGAAGTATCAAAGTGTGTAATTGTAGAA
Organism: Epiperipatus broadwayi; assembly: GCA_028023455.1. NCBI lineage: Eukaryota > Metazoa > Onychophora > Udeonychophora > Euonychophora > Peripatidae > Epiperipatus > Epiperipatus broadwayi. Next base: position 88,417 of record JAQFVV010013531.1, on the reverse strand, counting down.
TTACCAGAGACAAAGTTCTAATAGTTAAAGTAATTCTTGTCGTATTAACATTAAATCATATTTAAGAAGAAAGGAAAGAATGAATATATTAATCCATTTCATGGAGAATAAACTTACCGTAGAAGACAAATGTATTAGTAATTTATATTAAGTTATCCAATAAAGAAACATCCTTACAAATGATGACCAGATTTCATCTAATTGCCCACAGAATCATGGATTAGAAGAACCATAGCAGTACGCCCACCCGTTCAGATACGTAATCACGAAGATGTATGTTTTATAGATCCAGTGTATCCTGATTTAAGGACTCTACAAGGATGAAAAGGAGTTAAAGTGAATGTCACCATCCTTTCTGTAGTTTAGTTGGTCCACCCAGAAGTTTGAACCCAGGGATCAAGCAGATAGAGATGAGTACAACGAAAAAGAAAATGTTTATAATTTTTTTGGTTATTGTTTGTATTATTAATGTGGATATAACAAGTAGAATTGTAATATATTTACTAACACATTATAGGATATAATTATTTTTTGTTGTATAAAATATTGTAAAGTAATATTGTTTATACGTAGATCTCACTCAAACACAATTAAATATAGGATTATTATTTTCTTGTTCTTTTCCCTCATTTTGACCTTTATGTCTTATTTAATTTTAATCATGGTGGCATCACCTTACATGGAGTGACCTATATAGCCAGCCTATAAATTTTTTTATTTTATTTTTTATATAAAAAAATCATATATATGTAAATTATTACTTTACATACCCAAATGTCAAGGTGTATATAATCTTAAGAGTTTATATGAGCAAATGAGGAAAGTTCAAGAGGTTAAGTCTATGTATAACTTATTGCATGATTTTGGAGAATGTATAAAATGAAGCAGTCATTGTCTTGTGCGGGGAGAGAAAAGTATTGACCATCCCCGTGGCATCCATCTTTAACTATTTTGTCTCTTATGGTAAATAAGTCAGCTTATGTATAAATTAGAAAATTGATTTTTTTTTTTATTTCTTTGTTCGTTTTTAATCTAAATGTAGATTTTGAATATAAGGATTTAAATATTCTTGTATGATTATTGTAGAATCATAAAATTAAAAATAGAAAGGCATATAATGAATTAATAGCTAAATATTATATTGTTTAAATCTATGTGTGGTGGAAGGGGGGGGGTTAGTTAAATAAAATATATTATCTTATACTTTATTTGTTTATCATATAATTTATTGAAGAATAATGCAAAAGAATAATAAAATGCAATCACCTATTTGTAATATCTGCTTACCATGGCTATAAAAGTTATAGCAATACTTACCCAATTTACCTGAAATAGGGAATTGCATTTGAGCTAGCCATCGGGATATTATATCAGGGAGTTAGATTATAATATACTTTTCACCCAGTTTTCCTTCATCCAAATTAGATGTATGTACAATAACCTCTTTGCATACTCTTTCAGTGGATAGGGAAAGGAAATTATTTAACTTTTTGTTTTCTTTTATTATGTTGGGGGTCGTGCGAAGGATTGTTAAATTAATATGATCTTTTAAAGTATGCGAAGAGCGAGGGAAAATGTCTACCAGGCAAATAGATATTGGGGTGGAAGTGTAAATAGTTTAACAAAGGAAGATTTTGATTTTACTTGAAATTAAATTTCTTTCCTCTAATAATTAGTAAAGAAATAGTCGTTTGTATTTAAGCCCAGGTATTATCGAAAATTATTATCGATCTCTCATTTTAAAATGTACAAGTCATTTCATGCTCGTGAGGAATATAGATATATTGTATCATTTTTTAAATGGATAAGGCATATATGGGATTTCGAATTGGTACAATATATATAATCATAAACCAATTTATAAAAACAATAAATCTAATGGTAATAAACTATTAAAAACTGTCTTTAAATATGCAGAAATTTTTTCAGTTTATTTCCTAAACCTGCCTCAGCTGCCATTTAATTAAAAAAACAAAACAAAGTGGAATGTTGCAAAGAAACATGACAAAAATTATAAATATTTGGATTTGATTCTTATATATGATAACAGTATATTACATTATAAATTAATAATAAAGCCATTGCAAAAAAGAATATATAAATTGTAAAGAAAAAGTACCAATTATGCATAAGATGGGAAGTTTTAGATCTGTTTTGTTTTGTAATGAAAAATTTTGGCGTTACTAAAGTAATAAACTGAAAAATATTGAGATATTTTCCAAGAAATTGCTTTATGTTGTTTATAAAATGAAACAAATAAACAATAATTTATGTCAATTTAAAATGAGTTATAATAGTTTAAAGAAAATGAAGATTGATAATAAACAATGGATATCTATTTCATTTATTTCAAATCCACAATTGAAATTGTTTAAGGATATATAAAAGAATTGTTTAATGTATCATTCTATGATCCAAACAATGTTAATAAATTAGTCAATAATTCTAAGGATGTCATACCTGTCAAGCAGCAATGTAATATCATAAATCAAATTTTTTTGACTGTATGTTATCATATATAGATGAATCGAGGTGCAGTATTGAGAAGGGATTAAAGGAGCATGAACTGTTAAATAAGTGTGTAAAAAGTAAGAATAATGGTGATTTAATGAAGGTTCGGTTTTCTTTGATCATGAAAAACATGTAAATATAAATTTAAATTTGATTTTAAAAGAATGAAAATTCTTCATGAAAAGAGAAACCATAATAAAAGAAAAATTAAGGAGGCAATTTTTATAAATAGGAATAAAATGCATTTAATAAATAGACAGGCTGTTAACATTAAAATACAGGATTCATAAGATTTGAATTGATTATGTTTGCTTCCTGCTTTGTTTTTTTTTAATTTAATGGCAGTTGAGCTACCAAAAGTACTTTTGCAGATTGAAAGACTGCTTTTAGTAGTTTATTACCGTTAAATTTATTATTTTATTATAATTACAATTTTGTTTTAATTAATGGACATTATATATATATATATATATATATATATATAATGTCCATATATATATATATATATATATATATATATATATATATATATATATAATTTGTTTACTTACAAGAAGTCACTATTCTATTCCTCTCAATTAGCCAGTTGTCTGTATAGCAGTAAAATATGCCATTCATCAAAGGGAAAAAATATTCTATAGTTAAAGTAAAAACATTACTTATATTTGTGGCTGAACATCTATCAATACATTCTTTGAATCCTTGACCTATTTGGCGCCTTACTTCATATTTATAAATAAGAGATCCTTTCAAACTTGTATCATGAAAATATTGCCATATATAGGATTCATTGGTAAGAGCCCAATTAACCTGTTCAACAAAATATCCTATATCACATTTTAAATGAAGTGAGTTCCCAGGATATATTACATGTTCTTTGGTCATTTCTTTCACTAAAAAGAAAAAAAAACAGTTTTAATATTACAAACTTTATATTTAATTTTTGATGAATTCAAAAATTACAACTTTTGCATTAAAATGCATATTTTAAAATATTATTTTAATTTTTTTTTCTTTTTTGAATATCATAAAAGTTTGGCACACTTTTGCATAATTGATATATCTAATAAATCATCAGATCAATTAGATTCATACAGTATTCAAATCACTAAATGCATTTTGCAGACTGATGACCAGGTTTTTAATATTATATTTGGAATGAATAACCTATTTCAGGTTTAAGAGCCCATCGTAAATTAAAGTGGTTTTTAAATTACTATTTCTTTTGGTTTTCAAATCTTTATGAATTATAATTTTGTATTTTTGATTAATATATAATATCATATTATAAATTATTAATCTGATTATTACATATTTTGACAACAAATTATAATCTCAAAATGGCATCAAAAAGAACATGCAACAAAGAGAAGATAGGACGTCTTTTCACATGTATTGCGATTTTAAAGAAAAAGTTTTTGCAACTGACAAATATAAATCAAGCCAAATAACCCCAATAAAAGCAGATTTTGAAAAAGAAAATCACGTTTTTTTATATACATCGCAAGGGTTATTTTTTTCACTTGCACTATTACACATGTGATCATCTCTTCATTGGATGTTTAACACACAACAGGCTCTAATCACTCTACCCCCCCACCTTTGTTTTTATTTATTTTTTTTCAAAATCTGCTTTGAGTGCTGTTATTATTAACAATTTATGACAGCTGTAAGAAAATTTTTATAATTTATTTATTGGTTTGAATTGTTTGTTTTTTAAAATCCAATCAAATAGTCATTTTTTTTTTTTTTTTTAAATCTCGACATGCCTTCATTTTGGGGGGGAACATTTGTATTAATTTTCTGAGTCAAATGAAAATTGAATGGATTTATTTGAACGTGATTAATTACTGTTATTTATTACAGTGTAAGTAGCATCTATGTATATTTTATGTGTTTCTGTAAATATTATTGAATAAATTTAATGATTGTTTGATTCATCTATAAAAGTAACATTTCGTAGTTTTGATTCTGTACTTTGGCTTCAGGGCCATATAGTTTTTAAGATAGATCAAGAAATTTTGTTCATATCAACCTGCTGATAACTTTGCGAAAAGTCTACACGTATGTGTTTTTTTTTTTAAAAAAACTATTTCTACACATGTTTTGAAATTGATTAAATTGTCAAAGCTTCTTTGCGTGTAGATTTCATAGAAGTCGGTGCATATCTCCTATAATATTTATGGTTTTGGTTCTTTTTTTAAAAATATTGTGTACTATTCCTGCAATTAAGAAAAGATAGGAGGGCTTTCTACATTTGTACCAAATGCATCGGTAACTTTATAATATTCGATAATCTTGTAAATGGTTACCAACAGAACAACATTCAAAAGATACTGATGTATTGATACAAATGTGAAATTGCCTCCTATCTTCTCTTCATTGTATGCTTAGTACACAAGTACCAAAAAGTAAATTCTGAAATATATGAATAGAATATTATTATATAATGAATTAAAACTTCAATGACTTTTTTTCCTTTCAATGTTTTAAGAATTATAATAAATTTAAGAAAAATATTGGTTCCTTACAGTTATAATATTGGCAATAAAGTATGGACGTTTAATTTATATTTTACATATCTATCGATGGTTTTTAGAGTTTACATAACTTGAAGTGGTTTTTGGAATAATGTATAAACTAACTTTTCTAAAACATGAGAAAAAAGTTACAATGTGTTAACAATATTTTAATTTGTATACATAGTATTTTTTGATTCTCATTTAATCTTTCTGTTCAGAAAATTTTTATAACGAATTGAAATTAATTCTTGAGGGTTGTTAGCTTTCAATGTGAGCAAAACTGATAGATATTTCATTTCCTTAGATTGAATATTTTTAAGTTGATAATACATTGTTGAATTAAATCCTTAATGAAAACTTTATTATTGGAGTTTAAGGTATGCTGAAGGCTACTTATCATAATGTAATTTCTACTTTGCTAGAAGATGCTAAGAAATTATTTCTATGTATTTAATGCAAAAAAAAATACTGATTTTCTCATTAAGTCTTACACATTTATGCTTTACTTTGAATCACGACTTCTATGTCAATATGGCAGGTATCTCTCTTTTATTTTTGCACTTAAATAAGTTAGCCCTACATTGAATGTGTATCACTCCCTCCCTAACCAATTGAATTCTCTTTTAAATAGTTTTTTAGCCATGCAAGGAGTTAATTAATTTAGTTAAGCAGCTAGCAAATATTAATAATAAAATGATTTATTTATCTATATTAAAATATTTTTGTAAATTAATAGGTTTAAACATAACTTCTATACTCAAGACACAGAAAATTATTTGTAAAGTCTTAAATATTTAATCAATAAATAAATATAATTTTACATTTTATTAAAAAAACATTAGATACATAACACTTCTTTTAAGTAAAGAAAATATTTATTTATTTAGATTTTTTTATTAATCAAATTTAAATTAAAGATAGAGCATTTGTGTAGATCTTCTATATCAAGGATTTTCTTTTAATTTAAAAATAGCTCAGACGTTTATTAAAATAAAGATTTAAAAAAAGACTGAATTTAATTTTTTTTTTTGAGAAGTATTTTGTATATAGGCAAAAATAACACTACATTTTAGAATCAGAAAAAGTGCCTATCTCGTTTTGTTGACAACTTTTAATCTACTATTTTAAGCCCCACATTGGTCAGGAAGATGTAATGGTCTGGGTTTTCAACCAGAAGAGGTTGAATGCATAACTACTGTCATACATAAAATCTTCAGGTAAGATGCTGTGAATGATGTGATGAAGTAACTAACCAATGATCTCATTTATCTGTAATGGGCTAGCTCTTTGTTCATTCATTAAATATGGATACAATTTAGGCTAGTTCATCCATATCTCCCCCCCCCTCATTTGTATTCCATTACATCTCAGTATTTGAGCTTAAGGAGAATGTTGCTTTTTGCTGTCTTCAAGAATGAATTTGCATTATAAATCAACTATAATTAAATAGAAGTATATTCAAATTCAACTACAAAAATCGTTATAAATGTATACAAAACAAATATGTCATACATCAATTTTGCCACAATTCATTAATTTTTATTTTAGCTGCTTGTCTATTTATCAAATGTTGCTTTCTGTTTTTTATTAACATAGCTTCATTACTTTTATTTATTATTATTTCTTTCAATACTTATAATCCTAACTTTATTAAAATCAAAGTCAAAATAGTAATCATATATAAAATTATGATCAAAAAATACTGAAGGAGATAGGTCATTATTTTTGACTTTCATTTTAATAAAGTTAGGATTACATGTATTGAAACAAATAATAATAAACCTAAAATTAAAGTAGCTCTATTAATAAAAAATAGAAAGCAATATTTGATAAATAGACAAGCTGCTAATACAGAAATTAATTAATTGCGGGAAAATTGATGTTTGATGTAATTGTTTTTGTATAAAATTATAACGATTTTTGTAGTATAATTGAAAGTACTTCTATTAAATTATAGTTGATATTTTAAAAAAAAAAGTTTATTCTATTAATTATTGTATTGTTTTGAAGAATTATTATATATATTTTATTATAATTGAAATACAGACATTGATTAATAACTTTTATATATATATATATATATATATATATATATATATATATATATATATATATATATATATTCAAACAATTAAATTAATGAGTGAGTGTATGAGCAAGTTTGATAAACCAGAGACCCATTTGATTTAAAACACATTAACAAATTTTATTAATAACAGATAAAAATTGAAATTTTATTCCCAAAGCAAAAATGTCTTTATATGTAGGCTGTATACATCTCTACAGTTCTAATACCTACATTATTCATTGTACAAATCCATGTCCCTAATAGATATACATTATGATACTCCCTATTTATGAAGTTAATAAGATTGGCTGAAATACAAAAAAAAATTTTTTTCGTTGTCATAACAATCATGAAACTAAATAACTATTTACAAGATTTTATTACAATATGACCATTAGCTCTATAATCCAACTTATGATAGAAAGATCTTCTTTAATACCCCCAATTACATATCAGTTCCTATTGATGATAGAAAAGAGACATTCATCCAAGAGCATTAGTCATTCACACATAATAACTAAATGTAGCAATTGTTAGTTAAACATAAATGAATAAATAAATAATGTAAATTCCTGACCTAATGATAGCAAATTAATATGGAAGAGCATCAAAAATTCTTAGCTCATTTCATACTATTATATGATGATGATGAGAGAAAGTCAAGTCACTATGGAGTGAATCAACCTAAATTTTATTTACAAACAAAACAAAAAATTATAACTTAATAAATCTTCACCCTTGCATTATGTTGCTTTTTATAGAATGACTCTCCTGATTGTAAACACACTGAAACTTCCAAGTGCTTGGATAATGAAAGTAGAATTTTACAATTGTATAAAGTAAAAAATACAACAAAATAATATTGATTTTGTTCAAATCTCTCAGATTAATGTTTATAATTTAATTTGGATAATATTGTTTCCATTTTAGACATCATTGTCTTTCTGCCTCCACTTGGATGCTTCTAATTAGGCATTGGAAATTCTTCTAGGCATTATGTATACAAGGTTAATTATAACATCACACTCTCTGGCAATTAAGACATCACTCAGCTCTATGTATTTGTCAAACCACTGCATATTGTTTGTTAATTAAAATTATTTAAATTTTCCTCAGCTTATGATTGGTATTGAGTGAACTTATGCACAGAAAAGTTCTATTTCATGTTGTAAGTATGTGGTGGCTATATAATGTTTACTTCTTTTTTTAATTGCACCATTTTCTGTCCTTAATTGTCACTATAAAATTATGTTAGTCCTTTGATAATGCTGCTAATTTTTTTTTGCTTTTTAACATTACAAATGTTGTTAACAATCTGTGTTTTCCTGAAGGATTGTGATGATGGTGTTGTAGTTGTATTTTAACAATGGGCTATTTCCATCATCTAATATGAGTATTAAATGTCTTTAGAAAAATTTAACTATTATTTAAATATTACAAATACATTCCACTGTTAGTAATAGTATATTAAACAGGTTACTATATACACAATGTTTCCAGAGGTATTATTCTTTCCTCTTCTTCAGGTGATGCTGGACTGACCATTGACAGTAATAACATGACATTCACACCAGAATCTTTAGATTCTTGAGTTTCAATTTTAAGATAATGCTCTAACCAAGTGAGCCATCCTGACAAAGGAAACAACTAGTAGTAGTATCATATACTTATCTATGAGGTTTCTTCTGATTCCTACACTTTTTCTTAAGAGTAATGTGGATTAATGGTTTCCATTGATTATGTAGATTCAAACTAATATGGCTTATATGATTTTTTTTGCCATTGTCATGTGAGCAGCTTCTTTAAATTTTTTTCTCTGTACCTTTTCTTCTCTATTCAATATTTTTGTATTTTCCCAATTGAACATATGTTCATCAGCACATATATGGTCTGCTACCTTAGACACATCTGTTTCTATCTTATAATCATCAGTTTGTGTTTATGCAATTGCTTTTAAAGGGGACAACTGTTCTCACCAACATATGTACTATCACATTCACATGATAATTCATAGATGGAGTTTATTCCTTTACAGCCTTTCAATTTTATGCTTTGTAGATGTCCAAAATCCTCATAGTGTGTTATGGATCTGAAAAACTGTTGTGATGTTATACTGATTGCAGATTTTCTTTAATTTGTCTTCCATTTTTGGAATGTGGCACACTGCAGTCCCAATAATTGTGATTTGATGGTTTCTTTTATTAAGGACATGTTAAATAAACAACAAAAAGAACCATTAAGAGAAAAGATAATTATTGTTACTGTAGTTATTTTGAAGACCAATACTTTATTTAAGTTATACTGTAAGAAGTAAATGATCGCATATTTTTGATACTAAGACTTCTTAATTAAATTTCTGTGCCAAGTATATTTTCTCTAAAAGTATATTATGTACATTCAGGAATGATGGATATTCTTTATACATGGTTAAATGTAAGTCATCTTAATCTTATTTAAGCTTCTTAATAATAGTTTTGAAAAGCAGAAAATGTAATGATGAAATGATATTAGAAGTGGTGGAGACAGGAACATCATAAAACTATGGTGAAATCTAAAAAAAACCCACTAAATTTCTGTCAGAAAGAAAGTGAAAGTTGATTTTATGTGTGTGCATTAAGTGGTAGTCACAAATAAGAGTCACGGAGTAATGAAGTAGTGACTTTTGAAAGTGTAGAGATTTGAGGTTTTACACTAATATTCAGGTACTCAAAAGATTAGCAGCAGTGATGCTTTGGTACAGATATATATATATATATATATATATATATATATATATATATATATATATATATATATATATATATATATATCATTATTTCAATGGTAATATATATATAATATCAAAAATTGTGCTGAATATTGAGACAATATGTAATAAATAATATATATATATATATATATATATATATATATATATATATATATATATATATATATATATATATATATATATATATATATATATATATACAAATTACTTACAATATACTACATGCTTGCTTATAAGTTTTGTATTCACAGTACAAAAAAAATGTCCTTCATATTTACTTTCCATACTTTGTATTTCCAACCAGTCAGTTGATTCTGTGAAATTTAAGTGCAATATTGAAGCAAAAAAATCTGAAACAAAGTACTTTACTGTGATATTTACTTCAAATTTACATATAATTTCACGAATAGAGGTATCACTTGTTGCTCTTTCCCACACCATGCTAAATGGCTTATCAATTACAAAAGGAACCATTTTTCCACAGGAGAGCTGAATATTGGTTCCCTCCTTGTAAGGCAAATCAATTAAGATTGCGTCTATAATATATATATATATATATATATATATATATATATAGATTATAATCTATATATATATCAAAACTAATTTATATATATATATATATATAAATTAGTTTTGATGTCTGTATTTTTTCCAAAATATATGTAATATACACATAAATAGGTTTATTAAAATACAGTAAAATTCACATAAATTATAGTTATTTTATAAGAAGTACTTTCAACTAAACGTCTTGTAGTCGTTATCAACTATATAACATTGAATAATCAAAACGACTTCTTTTCACAATACCCATAGTTCAATTTAGTTTAGTTGTCCCACAATGCTGTTATTTGATCATTTAATGATTGCCATTTCATTAACATTTGACGATTTTTTGAACTCAACATAGTCTCTTTAATTTTACATTTATTGTGACAACTTTCAATGGACATATTTTTTATATTTTTATAATCAAATTTAAATCCATATTGCCAAGATTTATTATGATCCAATATAAGAGGTGGTGAAGATTTATTTACATCTTTTCATGATTGTTTCTCTTTTTGGATTCTATTATATAAAAGGAAAGGATATAAATAACTTTCACCGTCTGTAATATTTGATCATAATAAATCTTGTCAATATGGATTTAAATTTGATTACAAAAATGTAAAAAATTATGCAAATTAAACACTGCCACAATAAATGTAAAAAAAAAAAAGAGATTATGTTGATTTCAATAAATTGTCAAATGTTAATGAATTGGTAATCACCAAATGTTAAAATAACAGAATTGTGGGAGAACTAAACTAAATTGAACCATGGGTATTGTGAAAGGATGTCTCGTTTTGATTATTCAATATTATATTGTTGATAACGACTACAAGATGTTTAACCTCAATTTTAGTTTCTTATATCCACCAAATCCCTCTTTATATTAATTCTCTAACCTCAACTTTAGTGAAAGTAGGTAGTCGATTGAATATGACTCTAGGACCAAACAAGGGATGCTAGGGTGTTTATCTAATGATAGTAATATTAAGATTATGTATACCCGTAACTATGAAATCGTAACGTCCACCAGAGATCATCATCTATGCTTATCACTACAGAATATAATGAAAAAAGTAATTAAATTGTCTCATAAATATAATAATACATTCAATTCAATTTACTATGGTCTTAATTTTAAACTTAGTAACAGTTATGTAAATACTTTCATGATAGGTTATTACAGCTAACTAGATAATCCAGACCACTTTCCTTCACAACATTATATAGATATATGATCTCCAGCGGTAATTACAAGAATGTTGTGTATATTTGTAATATATAACTGACTAAAAATAAATTGGTAATCGATGCGGAAAACTCATACTTCTGTTTATAAGATATAATATCAGATTATTATTTAATTTAAAGTAGGACAAAGAAATGTTATAAATCCTTCCCATTTAATTCCACTACTATTATTTTCGTTCTCGGCATCTATCACTTTCAATAGTCACAATTATATAACACTAAATATCTGTGTTATGTTCTCATTTATATCTTCTTAACTGATAACTCTTAATCTTATTTCATTAAACACTCCTATATGCCTTCCAACTAACTATAGATTCATTATCATTATTATAATAGTATTTCCCGATTTTAATACTTATATTACTTGACTTTCAAGCTAGCTCTCTTAAATTTAACAATCGAAGTACTCAAATATCTCTAGTTCTTGATCTACTAATGAGGTGCAGTTATTAACGATTACAATGCAATGGATATGATCACAAAACTTACTAAATTAAATACCAATGTGAGTTTACCAGTGGGAATCATATTAAATACCAAAAACAGAAAAAAAGATTATATGTCTACTCCTAATATTCATAACATTGCAACGAACCAAATAACTAAATGTAACGTATCTAAATTGACTATTTTCTCTTATTTTGTTTTATATCATTTTATTGCCAAATTTAACTAGTACTTTTAAATCTATTACATATTATGACTCGGATATATTCTTTATCCACATGAAATGATCGTTCCCCCCTATATAAGAGAGAAATCTTTCTAGGTTAATATTTTACAAAGGTGAATTATGGAAATCATTTATGAAAGTAAACTATGGAAGTAAACCATGGAAATGAATCATGAAAATCAATCACGTGAATCAATCAACATAACACAATTCACAACCTAAATGTGATCTGGTGTTAGTTCTAGATGTAGGTGCTGGACATAGGTACTAGATATTTGAAATACTAAACAAAAGATACACATGTAAATTCACAACAATAACAAATATTTATTATACTTAAACAAGAAAGAAACACACATACACACACATATATATATATATAACATCACTACAATCTCAAATATTATACTCATTGTAAAATTTAAAAAAAATCTACTTTTTTGTAAGAAATAATAATAATAATAATAATAATAATAATAATAATAATAATAATAATAATAATAATAATAATAATAATAATAATAATAATAATAATAATAATAATAATAATAATAATAATAATAATAATAATAACAACAACAACAAATATACTTTCAGATTATTTAAATCTCCTTAAAATTAAATTACTATTTTGCCCCATATTCCAATTTAATATTAATGTGCTTGTGCATGGAATCAAAATTCCGCATTTTAGTATAAACATTAAATTATCCTATAACTTTTCACAAAGCCTATAAATTTCTTGGCCCCTTTTCATTACAACAATTATAAATTGAACTACTCCAACAAGTAAAAATATCTTGTATTTCCTATGTAAAGATAGTCTTATATCCAAACATTTAACCTATCTAAATAATTGGTTGAAATATAAAATAATAGTTTTATTTCCATGCATTGTAAATATTCACTGCTATCTCCTATAATTCTGATTATCATGTTACCACTTTAGCGACTGTATACATTTTTACAAGCCAATATGCTGCCACAGCTTGACAATGTCTAATTTTATTACTTTCTATAAACTGTGACAACAGATCGGCCAGCTAACAAATTAAAATAACTCTTTGTCAACCTCCATATCCAGACACACACACACACACACCTAATTACAACCCCAATCCTGTAATAAAAATTTTTATCCTATATTGCAGAAAAATTTCCAGATATTTATAGCACTATGTAGCACTTCACAATGCAACACTAGCATCTCAGTAAGGGGAATTAAACCATTTATAACTTCAAATGTTACCATTGGCCAGAGAACTGCCTTTTTTTCTGAGGCTACATATCATGTGAGGAACTAGTCTCTACACATTTACTTTAAATTAGCATATTAAACATTTTACCACGACTGTATTAATAATTCCCTACTTAAATAACAAATACAAAGTGGGATGGAATCAAGTCATCGATCTCCCAATACCTGCATATATAGTAACTAAATTATGAGATTTATTTCCTATCTATCCATTCGAGGTTGCATGCTAACTCTACCTTTGTAATATTCAGCATTTATAGCTTCACATTGTTCCAGTCAAAAAACATCTATAAATCCAACCAGAAACGGAATACAGGTAAAGTACCTTGAGTCTGAACATATACGAGATATATAAGTCAGATACATCATGGATTCTGCCCTATTTACCTATATCCCAAGGTCAAAGATGTAATAAATAACATTTCTCAATGATAAAATCAAATTCCTTTACTTCCATTATATCAGAGCCGAGCCTTAGAGCATGAGATTCATTATAATTATATTTTAATGAGAACTTGGGTGATTGAATTCTATATATAACTTAAAATCCAATATTACTTAAAATAAAAAGTAAATGAAATGATTAAAAAAACCCTGATAATTTAGTTTTATATATATATAAACTCATTAATGATTTTAAATTTACATTTGACTCAAGCTCACAAAAGATAACACTCATTACCTTAATTTTATAATTACACAGCAGATTTTTATGAGACTGCATCCAGTAGGACAGATTCACATTAGTAGTTATCTTTTAAGTTATTTTGTTTGCAAAATTTAGTTGTTTACATTATTTAAAAAAAAAGAAAAAAAAAAGATTTAAATGAAATGATGATGGATTTTGAATATATCTAAATTTTCCATTCACATCTATAACAAGGTAATAAATCAGTGTGTTTAACACATTACAAACTGATTGTATAAAAGAATAAACATGTATTTCTTATTTAAAGATTTTAAAACATTTTATATTAAACTGATGTAAAAAAAACAACAAATATAAAATTGATTTCACTTCTTATTCAAATGATATTGTTGTTTTCTCATCCCTGGTGTTCGCCTGAAGATATCGCTATTTCTAGGTCAATTCCTAGTAATATACCATTTCACCGGCCTTCACCCAACAAAAGAGGAACTTTTCTACATTATAAATGCAGAAAAGTTTTCATGTTATGTTGGATGGAGGAGACGGCGATAGAAGCCAACACAAAGAGACATTTTTCTATGATAAAACACAGAAAGAGTTCCTGACAGCTGCCGGTTATGGCTTTTTTCTATGCTAAAAGCAAAGAGAAAGAAATGCCTTGATTGGCTGCCATAGTAGTTGATTTTGTTCATCATTTTCTCATAATAGTATAATATCTATTTTCTCTGTAGTTTCATGTGAGAGTGTGTGGATTTGAAGCCATCATAGTTTTTTAAAATTTGATAAGACATCTATTTTTTTAATGTATTGTAGCTTACTTTACTGTTGTAAGTATAGTAATAATGTCCCGAAGATTCCATTATGAAGGGGTAACCCTCAAAAATTGCTTTTAAGAGTACTGAAGGGAAAAAAAATAGAAGGATCATCTGAAAAGTATCGTTTTTGCGAGAATTCGTCCAAGACCAGTTACTTTTGATATATATATATATATATATGCACAAACAAAAACAACCCAGTGTCTAATTATTAGTAATTATTTGTGCGAAAAATAAAATTAGTCAAGTATTATTAATTTTTTTTTGTTACATTTATTATTTCAAAATAAGATTAGTTTTTATATCTACACACTAAAAAAAGAACCCACTTCCTGATTAATTACTGTCTCTAAAAAAAAGCAAATTCAATGGGGTTTGAGTTTTTCAATGGAGTATTTGAATTACGGTTTGTTTATTTTTTATATATACACAAGATTTACCATAAAAAAAGAAACCCACTTTTTGATTAATTACTGTCAAAAGAAACACAAATTAGTCAGCTATCATTTTTAAATTTAGAATTTCAATAATGGTACCCTTTTTATATAGAGAGACTTAACAAAAACAACCCACTTTCTGATTCATTACTGTCCCCCAAAAAATAAGAAAATGGAAATTAGTCAGGTATCATTTTTTAATTGAGTCTTTCAGTGACGGTCCTTACTAATAGTATTCAGGTATCAATTCTAAATTGTAGTATATAAATTATGTTACTTTTGATAGATTTAGAATTACATCTTGCTTTTTTAATAAAATGATTGATTTACTCTTGACCAGAAATACCGTAACTTTAAAAAAAGACACACATAAAGTCCAAAACAAATGAGAAAATGCCCCATAACTTTAAAGACACACACACACAAACTAAAAAACAATCTATGATTAATAAACATTGACTTATTACATCTTGCTTTTCAATAAAATTATTGATTTACTCTTGCAAACAAAAATACCATACCTTTAAAAAGACACACATAAAGTCCCCCAAAAAAATTCGAAAAAGCCCCGTAACTTTAAAGAAACACACACAAACTCAAAAACAAGATAAGATTAATAAACATTTACTTATTAGATCTTGCTTTTGAATAAAATTATTGATTTACATCTTGCAAAAAAAAAAGACCGTAACTTTAAAAAGACACATGTAGAGTAAAGAAAAAAATTAGAAAAACACCGTAACTTTAAAGACACACACACACACAAACTCAAAAACAAGATAAGATTAATAAACATTTACAAAAATGAAAAAAACTAACATCATATAATAGTATTAGTTAGTAGAATATTTTATTACAAATCTAAGAAATCAGATCTTTTTAGATCAAATCGATCATTTAGGTCCAGCCCGGAATCGTTATATGTATATGTTTTTGATTAGCATCAACGCCATCCTGTGGTGAACACCAGAGATGAGAAAACAACTGTCACAAGAAATTAAATTGATTGATTTTATTTTTCTTTATGAATACCAATTAAATCTCAATTAAAATAACATTTTAATTTTATGAGAGAACCTTGCTGGAACAGCGTTAAAATAACCTAACAGTGTTTAGAAATGTAAGCAATTATAAAAAAAATGGAACAGTTAATTATCAGCACCCAAGCTGCATTAGTTAGCCTTTCCACTAAAATCTTTCTTATATGTCTATAATATGAATTAGTTAAAATTAAAAGATTTAACTAGTCACAAATTAAAAAAAAGAATTGGCTACTCAGGCTGAAGATTCTTGAGTAGAATCATTTCTCTATGGCTTATGTATTAGATAGACAATAAAATAAAAGCAAAACAATATTGGGTTAATAAACAGATGAATGGAAATGAAAGAAAAATGACATGTAGGGTTATACAAGCTACTTGACATTCACATGTCTACTCCAATGAAGAAATAGGGTTCTGTACATCCACCATCTTGCAAAACAAATACTGAATGGAGTTAGGATTTACATGAGCCCTATGTCCACCTGCACATATATCATTCAGACAACCCAACTCTACCTCAATTACTCTCCAGTCCATAGATGTATGTGTAACTGGGAGTCAGCTTTTAATATAAATAAATGACCATTTTAGATCTGTCCAAACTACTCCAAGACTTCCTTATTAACTCAAGATATTACAATCATCAAATGTAAATAATATATATAATTAAATAATCTTAAATAATCTAATACTGCATAGAGATCAACCTGTGCAACTAATTACTTTACATAAATAAAGAACAAACAAAAACACATATATAGAATAAGGAAAAATATTTCTAAAATTGATTCTCCCTTCCCACTTTCCTAACTTTTAACTTAAAAAAAAGTGAGATAATTAACTGATGCTTTTCAGAAGCACTAATTCTAGGTCAAAATATATAGCATTTTATTATATCACAATTTAACAAAATCTAAAATTATAGAATCCCATCCTGGAAAATCTATAGCAAAATTATTTTAACGATTGATGTAAGTATGTATATATATATATATATATATATATATACATATATATATATATATATATATATATATTGTACCCTCCACCCCCATCATCGCCTCCACTCCATAGAAAACAATCTATAACAATGTTTTAAAATATACTCTGGGTTCTCTCTCTTTCTAGCTCAGTCCTAACAAAATGAATGAAATTAATTTATCAAAAAATGATTCCTACTAGCTCTATACTTTAAAATATAAATACAATTATATTTATTAAAAATTTACTATTTTCATGAGACAGGGAGCGACGACACGGGGAGTGAGACAGACTACATTGAGATATATCCACATGATACTATCCCAATGGCATAAGAACACTATACTAAATAATCAACTTATGGCATTCTTATGACTTTCCAAGCTCTTTTTATTACGAGTAAGATAATAATCATATCTTATTATTCTTTGTAATAATAATTTAGCTCAATTAAATAATTTAAGTAAATAAAAGAAATAAAATCAAATCAAATAAATAAATCTCAGGTTCATAAATTGCATTTAAAACTGATTTAAATTACGGTAGTAAACTATGAGAAGGGAATTTTATGTCATAAATTCACTACGTAACAACTAACAATAATAAATAAGAATAATGATAATAATAGTATAATGTAATCCTATTTCTTCTTAAATGAAATAAATAAATAAATATTACTTTCGTGGCAGTATTTAATAATCTGACAATCAAAATACGTGTTGAAATATTAGCATATAATTTATTTTAATATTGTGGCAACCAACTTATGACCAATAAAACGATATAATTATAATCCTTTAATTTTGTCATACAAATAAATTTTCAAGAATTATTATAACACTTTTATGTTTATCTACTTTGTGCAAAATTATATGTTTGTTGCAATTATAAATGTGTATTGCGATATCATGCATTCTATGTGGAGAAAAAATTAACTAGGACACGAAGTTTACAAATAAATTTACAACATAGTTTATTAACAATTATACAAATAACAATATTTACATTATGTACATCGGATATCCCTACTTTCCTGTTACACAATTACTTTACTACTTTATCTCTTAACATTAAATTTCTACTTATTTTATTTTTAACTCTTATACAGTATTATTATTATTATTAAATATCTGTTTTTAGTTTAGCTTGTTACAAAAAATGTATCTATCAATAATTATCATTAATACCTTTTATCTCTATTAATTTTAAAATTATATTTTTTACAAAACTTTTTACCTTCGTAGTAAAATTATACAAAATCATAAAATTCTATTTTATATTATTATTCGTATGGAATCCTAAAGATTCAAACCCTTCTTGAAATTTTGATGTTTCCGTTTTATTATTGACTATACAATAATTATTAATCAAATACTTATCTAAGCCTTTGCTTCGTATGGTAATTACTATCATTAACAAACCATGCACAAATACATATATCTGTTACACATTATTGAATCATTTTTCAACCAACATGCAATCTCTATTTTTAAATATCATATAAAATATTAAAATTTTACTATTACTTTAAAACTTTGTTTAGATTTTCCCTTTAAATCTTATATTCATTTCAGAATTTCTTTTTAAAACTATATCATATGATTCCTCATCTCTTTATGACATTTATACTTTCACTTTTAAAATAACAGTTCTAACTCATTCTAGTAAATAACTATTCTTACATAACAACAACCTAGCCTCATTTCTATTTTATGTATCATTTCTATAAAATATCTTTCTGACGATGTATATTCATGAAACAAGGATAGCGAAAATAGATGCGCAGGATCAAAACAACTAGAATATTATCCGTCATAAAACTTTACAATGATGGCACAGTGAATTTAAAGAACACCATAGAGGAGTGACTTTTATCTGTCTATCCACCTCTACTATAGGAGTGATGCTAAAGCTATTTCTTCAGCTTTATAAAACATCAAAAAGTTTAAAAATACGTAAAAAACACTGTCCAAAATATATGTGTTCAGTGATAGGACTTAGTTAGCTATACTGAAATCACACAAAATACTATGATCCAAATATTTGATTTTATTATTTCTTGGCAAAAAACATCATCTTGGTTTCCTCTACACCAGTACTACCAAGTCACTATCCGATTTTATTTCTCTAGATTTATCTATGCATTACATCGACAAATTTCTGTCTACATTTCTAACAATAATAAAATTCATTTTTAGTTCAAACTATACAGCTATTCTTAAGAAAATCTTTTACTACTTATCTCGTATATTTATAATATACCAACTATTTTAAAATCATCTGAATATTTTGCAGACATAAAAGTTCAAAAGAATCACATAATTATTATGATACTTATTATTAATTATATTTTTAAAACAACTTATTGCATGCACATTTAAAATTACTACTATCTCAAATATATGTCTTAATGTTGGATAAAATGTGTACTTATAATTTAAAACTTTCATACATCATTCTTCATTAATAGATGACCTAAAAAAAATACCTTATGCATTATCAATAATATCACAATTACCAAAAAACGATCTCTATCTTCTTGATCGTATTCTGAAGGCTTCACCATTCCATTACTTCTTGTAGATATTTAAAAACTTTCCATACATACATTTTATTTTATAATAATATTCCTATCATTCTATTAAAATATTATATTTAACTCTCATTATTTTTAAATTTATGTTTATATGTTTCCCTAAGCTAATATAGGCTTTTTATAGTTTAAATACAATCAAATAAAAATATTAAATTATATTTACGATACTGCTTTGTCGAACTTGCTTGCAAATTGTTCATAGTAAAGCTAAAAAAAAATATATACTTTATTTTTTCTTCAGTCACTTAATGTTCTATAAAAAAAATAACTCTGTTTAATAATCTTCATCGACGATGATCCTTAGTTTTCTCAATATTTTATACACTTATTAATTCTTGATGTCTCCAACATAGTCTGCTAGCTTTTTCCCGCGCGTCTGGTTTCCCCTGATGCATCTTGTAGATATTTTACTTAAGGATTTAGTAAATTTTTCCGTTTTCCATGGATCCATTTCTATTTAGTCATTTAATTATATATTTCTTTGATCAAACATTTTTTTTCATTGAATACTTTACAATATTTTCTCATCTTATTGGATAAAGGTTTCAGCTCTTTTCTATAAAATACATATATCACTTTCATATTAGTCTTTAACTTTTTCTTTACTTTAACATTCGGGACTATAGTTTTAGTAATGTTTTCTTTTTAAAATAAACACTTTTCTCCATTATTATTTTTCTTGATAATAGGACGCATATTAAAATTTTGCTCATAGAGAAGTATAACTTAGTTTTAAGATAGCTCTGTAAATTTGTCGTCATAAATTGTTCTTGACGATCAGCAGCTTCTTTTTCAGATTTTCACATATCGTCCCAATTGTATTCCTTTCAGTTATAAGATTAAGTTTCAGGTTGAGCACAACTAAAGTGGCATTAAGATGATTTCCAATTATTTTTCTTTCAGTAGTTAATCTAGATATTTTTTCTTGTATTTCCATGTTACTGTAGGCTTTCTGGTTAAATTTGAATAAAATTTCCTGGTAAGATAAACTTAAAAATTAGCAATCCATATCTCTGTAGTCAAAAATATATTATATGTTACAGAATAACCTTTTAGAATAAATCCGAAATTATAAATTTATATTACTGTTCAGCTACGATGTTACCAGCTATCAAAAGTGTTACTTTCTCTTTCTACTTTCACATTCCTTCTCCCGCTCTGTATAATTCTTAGATTTTTGTCTGTTAATTTTACATCCTTTGATTGGTTAATATTTATTTTAGCGCGAACAATTTATTCATTTTATTTTGATAACAGAATGTATGTTATAAAATTAAGAATTAATGACGTAATGTCTGGAATATTTATACCAATTATTTTAAATTCAATTATAGTTTTATTTAAAAAAAATCATCTAAGCTTTAAAATAATTATTAAAACAATATTTAATATTTTTAAACTTTCACTTTAAATGATTGATGGCAATTATATCTAGTTTTAAATTCACACAGTTTATTATTATTTTAACAAGAGTGTGCGTGAAGGTATTTAATATACGGTCACGTGTTTACTAACTTTTATCAAAATGATTTTTTATTTACGTCTTGGTTTAAATTACCAAAACTGATATATTTTATAAAAAATTTAGAAAATAATTTTAAAATGTAGAACTAAATATAATTCTCACCATCCCAAAGTTTATTAATAAATTATACTCTATTAAATTTGATTTTTAAATACAATTATAACATTACATTTCATTTATTTAATTTATTAGTTTTTAAATATTAGACTAAATAATTGATATACTTTTAACTATCTATAGCTGTATTATTTTGTATGGCCAGCTTTCACAACCATAAGCAATGATATGATTAAGCTTTATTTAATTGTTTTCTTTTAAAATAATTTATTACACTGTTACCTACCAGGTATTTTTAGCTTTAAATTGTATTATAAAATTTACTTATCCCATTATTATTTATATCTTACAAATATAACTCAAAATTTAAAATTTTTTAATAATTGACCTTTCTACCCTACCTATGACCTACAGACAAGGGCACATAACTTCCCCCTTCAAATAAAAAATTTTAAATTAAATATCCAGTTTAATATCTACTTTATTCATTAATACTCTTCATTTACTTATCTGCTACAACCTAATTCTATCTTATACCACTTAATACAATAAATACATTGTTTGTTATACAATTCTATATAGCATTTTGACATTAAATTCATATTTTGAATTCTTAATACTTATAAAATTTTTTTTACACTTCTGATGGGTATGGGATTAGACTTCGGGCGTTATATGTCCCTTTTTCACCATCTGGTGTAGATAGGACAAACGCATTTTCTCCCACTTTTCTCACAATCTTGTATGGACCTTCATACAATTCTAGAAACTTTCTAAATTGGTTTCTTTGTAGGTTGCTAACATGGGGTGTTCTAACAAGAACTAGATCATCAATTTTGAACGGATGTGGTCTATTATGGGCTTGCTTTATTCTTTTAGCACCCATAACATGCAGCTTTACTTTGGCTTGATTTAAGTCCTGATTTCTATCTATTGGCTCCCTTATTAAAGGTATAGGTGTTTGAATTAATAACTTCTCATGCTTGCCATAGTGTAGACGGAATGGTGTAAAGCCTGTGGATTCATTACAAGTACTATTTATATACTTGACAACCTCAGGGAGTTTATGGACCCACTGTTTATGGTCTTCAGCTACATAAACCCTGAATAATCTGCCGAGCTCCCGCATGACACGTTCGCAAGGATTAGACTGCGGATTTCTAATGGAGCTCATAACATGTCTGAGATGTTGAGTTCGAACCCACTCATTCCATCTACTAGATATAAAGGCAGTTGCATGATCAGTTAGAATTATTTCTGGCTTTCCAACTAATGGAAACTGATTTTCAAGCATATATTTAATTACATAGTAAGCGCTAGTCTTAGGTACTGGGTAAGCTGAGACCAACTTACTAAAAACATCATACGCAACAAGTATAAACTTTTGGCGATTGAAGGGTGGCAACGGCCCATAAAAATCGATCGCCAATAATTTATTAGGACGATCTGGAATAATGGGTTGTATGATTCCCACGTAAGATTTACTACAGTGTTTAGTTTTTATACATATTTTGCACGTTTTAATCTTTTTTATTACGCGCTTGTACATTTTATTCCAAAAAAATATCGATTTTAACACATACATAATTTTTGGTGCTCCATAGTGCCCATAGCTACTATGAACATACATAATTAGTTTATCTATCATGGAGTTAGGGACTACTATCCTCCATGATTCTCCCTGATTATAATTTATATTGTACATAAGCAAATTTTGATATATTTTATATTTATTAAAAATCATTTTAATGCGTTTATTTTTACTATTTATATTATCATGATTATTTAAGATAGTCATGATCCTATTTAATCTAATATCCTGACCCTGAATCATAGTGAGATTTTTATAATCATCAGCTATGGATTCATCCCTAACCAAATCTACGTTACTGATAATAATGTTTTGATTATCAGGATTTTGTGACATTAAACAGATAGGGTGGCGGCTAAGAATATCAGCAGGGATATTCTGTCTCCCTTCAATATAAAGTACTTTATAATTGAATTGTTGGAGATACAAGCTCCACCTAATTAGTCTCTCATTACTGAGGTAGCTTTTAGTTAAAAACTCTAAGCTTCTATGGTCGGTCAACACAATTACAGTAGAACCTAATAAAAACTGTCTTAATTTCTGGAAAGCCCAAACAATAGCTAGGGTTTCCTTTTCAGTAATAGTGTAGTTCAACTCAGCACCTCTCAGATGTCGGCTCAAGAAGTACAATACATGAGGTACCTGATCCTCATCGAGTTGAAATAACACTACACCCAGACCATAGTAACTACTATCTGTTTGCACATAAAATGTTTTACTAAAGTCAGGATAACTTAAAATTACGCGTTTTAGAAATTTATCTTTAATTAAATTAAATTCACGGTCATGATCAGGGGTCCACCTCCACCTCTCAATCTTTTTTAGCAATTTAGACAAATGTATGGTGTCTTCAGCAAAGTTTTTATAAAAGCGGTTGTAATAATTACATAACCCGAAAAAAGATTTCAACTGTTTTACCGTTTTTGGGGTGGGGAAGCGCTGAATAGCTGCTATCTTCTCTGGATGGGGCTGGATGCCATGTTCACTTATTAAGTGTCCCAGAAAAGTAATTTCTTTCGCTGCTATTGAGCACTTCTCCAAATTAATTTTGACATTTTTTGCAGTGCATTCACTAAAAAACAATTTTAAATGTTGGAGATGCTCTTCCAAACTGTCAGAAGCAATGACGATGTCGTCCACATACATGACAATTTTTTCCTTTAATTGCTTTGGAAAAATCATGTCCAGACATCTGATTAAGCCAGCACCGCTATTAATGAGACCAAAAGGCATCCGTCTGAAAACATACGACTGGCCTTGAAAACGAAATGCTGTATATTGCTGATCATTCTCATGTAACGGTATTTGCCAATAACTAGCTGTTAAATCAAATGTAGAGAAAATTGACCTCTTATGAAACTTAGTTAGGAGCTCATGTACAGGTGGAGGAATGTCACGCTCTGGTACAGTTATAGAATTTAACATGCGAGCATCCAAACATACCCTAATATGGCCATCCTTCTTCTTAACAATAACCAATGGGTTTACGTAAGGAGAAGGGCACTTTTTGATTATATCCCACTCTAGCATCATGTCTATTTTACTCTGTACCTCATCCTGATATTGATATGGGATCGGGTACATCTTTTGATGGAAAGGATCATTACACTTCAACTTAATACGATGAGTATATCCCTCTATTATGCCAGGGATTTTTGAAAAAATGCTTTTAAAGCTATACATTAATTGATATAATTTTTCATTTAATTTTGAATCAACTGCATAAAGATGTTCAATTTTTGCTTTTAAGCTAGCATCAATTAATGTATTATGGATGCATAGTAATTGATTGGAAAGGTTATGCACACCATATTCAAAACTAAGCCTTTCCTTCTTACAAGTAAAAATTTTGTTATAAAAATCTATTTGACAATCATTCAAAATCATGAAGTCAGCACCTATTATGGCTTCATGTATCAATCCAGGCATAATAAGAAAAACATGCCCAAACTCTGTATTATTAATTTTGAAGGTAATCCAAACTTGTTTATTTGTTAACTTAGTTCTCTTTCCATTTGCTAGAGTCACATGTATTGGTTTTACTGGCAGTGAAGGTATATCACCTTCTATGCATACCAGATTTTTATAAGTTGACTCCGATAATATGGAAGCTTGGCTTCCAGAGTCAATCAATGCTTCAACTTTTATACTCTTAATGTTTAAAATTACAACCGGACATTGATACGCAATAGGCGGTTCACCTATTGTAAATGGTTCTAAAAAATCCAATGTCTACATCCAAAGTATTTAGCATCCACACCTGATCATTCCCCATTTTGTTAGCAACTGGTCCTTGCAAAGAGGAACTATTCCACAAAGACCTCTTTAGTTTAACTTTTTCTCACTAGTTTTTACATTAGGTTTCTTTAAAATAGTGGTGATACCACTAGTAGAGGGTTGGCTATTTTGCAACTCTACCCTACTTCTATTTTTATCAAACCTAACCACTTTCTTAGCATACGGATATACCCTATTTCTTTCACCAGAATTATATCTTCTTTTAAATCCTATCTGATGCCTTTGATTATTATAGTTAACATTAATATTAGACAATGGATAGTTATTCCTGTCTCTATTAGTTTTAAACCTATTATCTATAGATGTCTCAGCATTTTCTAAGGCATCTAATACTTCTGACACCTCTTCTATAGAATAACGGTCCGCTGCAATTAACAGTTGCTCCACATTTCTGGGCAAATTATGACGTATTATCCTTACGATCTGTCCCTCAGATAGTGGACACGCTGTTAGTGTTTTTAAACGAATAGCCTGACTCCTGAAGAAACTAGTATAGCTACCTTTATTAGGTTGATATTTTTCCTGAGTTATCTGGAATCTGATGCTGTCCTGTTTGTCAGCGTTCCAGAAACTACATGTTATCAAACATTTGAAATCACCATATGTATTTGGCTTTTCGAAAAGTGAATGCCACCAATCTTTAGCAGTACCACCTAAGTGATTACTACAGATGGCCAACTTCTCTCTTTCTGTTAAAGCACATATTGAAAATAGTTCATCTAAACTATTTAGAAATTCATATGGATTTTCAGTATGGTCACCTCTAAATGGTTTTATCCGCATAAAGCGTAATGCCATAGAGTTATTTGTTCCTCCCTCATAATTAGTATTTGCTTTAATTATTCGGCTATCTATTTCTTTATCATTATTAAATTCAGGTTGGCTATCCTCCTCTTTTCTTAAATATTCTATTTTATCTCTGGGAAAGGGGCTTTTAAATTCATCATCTTTACTATGTGATCCGTTTATTTTACCTAATACCAATGTTTGATTGTTAAGGGATTTTATCTCTTCTATGTGTTCGTATACCTGTGAAATTTTCCTTCCAAATTTACTTGTCCAATTACTTGATCTAGGTACATCTTTTGTTCTTGTCTAAATCTATCTAAGTTTTGGTCTATAGCTTCTTTGTACTCATTGCTATTTTTCTCTACTTGCATTACCTGTTCTTTTACGTCTTTTTGGAAGCGCTTTAAATTTTCACCTATTTTGGACCTGTACTTCTGATCATCTTCCTTTCTACTATTGAAATCTTCTAATTTTCCTATTAAACCTTCTTCTATCTCTTCCTTTATATCTTTCCTATTTTGTATTGCTAAGTCATTAAATTTATCCACTAACTCTCTCTCCATTTCATCTTTCATCCTTATTTTATTCTGCATTATTTCTTCCTTTATTTCATATATTTCATTCTTAATATCCATTTGATTATTGTCAAACTCCTGTTTTAACTGGCTATTATTGGTCTGACATTGAATAATAGAATCCTCTATTTGTTTGTTTATCTCTTTTATAGTAATTTCAGAAAATTCTATAAACTTAGTCTTAAGCAATTCTTGGTTATTACAGTCTATTTGCTCTATCTCATCTCTTAAAGAACTAATAACCTTTTCATTATGGTCTAATCTTGATTCCAAGCCATTAAATTTATTATGTGTTTCCTCCTTAAAGTCTTCCATAGTTTTGCACGTATCATTGAGTTTTGTATTCATACTGTCAATACATGCTTTGATCTCATTACTATTTTTACTCATAGTTTCATTGAGATATTCAAATTTTATATTACACTCTTCCCTATTTTTACCTATGTTTTCATTGAGATATTCAAATTTTATGTTCATCTCTTCTTTGATCTCTTCTCTATTTCTGCTTATATTTCTACCTATACTTTCATTGAGATATTCAAATTTTATATTCATCTCTTCTCTATTTTTTCTATTATCTTCTTGCATCTTTTCCATCATCAGTGCTATTTGGGACAATAAGAAGCTATCTACATCTCTTTTATGTGAGACTACTTCTTCTTCCTTTATTTTTAATTCCCTAATCTTTTCTTCTCCTATTATTTCTTCCTCTGCAATTTGTACAATATCTGTAACTGCTTCTATTTTCATGGTCTCTTCTACTTCTCTTTCCTCCTCACATCTACTATCCACAATGAACTCAGATATTTTATCTACGGAATTGTTATCCTGATTATCCATTTTTCTTTATAATACTTTTCCTCAAAATTTATATTGCAATAATATTTTATTATTAACTTTTCATAAAATAGTTCTCTTACCAGTTTTTTTTATCTCCTCTAACCATCACCCACAATAAATATAGACAATACCTCCTACATCCCCTATATTATCTAACTAATTATAACAATAACAATTAAAATTATACGTGTCACAACGTTATTTCCCACATGCATGATTCACAAATACTTTGCACAAACTAAAACACTTTCAAATATATTTTTCAATAATACTTCAATAATTGACATGGTCATTTTAAATATCAATGATCGTTAGCCACATATGCATATTTTAAAATTTTGTTTGTCAATTGATCCACAACAGTATAGTGCGTTTTTAAACAATCAGATTATCTACCACATAAAATTAAAATTATTTTAATAATAAATATTATTTCTATATTCAAATATGAAATTATCCACTTTTGTACAATGTCTGTTTACAATCTCCGATTTACATGAACAAATTCAAATACCAAATTATATAATTCCACTACACATCGTGCAGTCTCATTGGAAAAGCAACATTTAACTTTGTTAGTTGAATCTAATCTGTCGATTGTAGTTCCAACTACACATCGTGCCCCACATTGGGCGATCACAATCTGTACCCTCCACCCCCATCATCGCCTCCACTCCATAGAAAACAATCTATAACAATGTTTTAAAATATACTCCGGGTTCTCTCTCTTTCTAGCTCAGTCCTAACAAAATGAATGAAATTAATTTATCAAAAAATGATTCCTACTAGCTCTATACTTTAAAATATAAATACAATTATATTTATTAAAAATTTACTATTTTCATGAGACAGGGAGCGACGACACGGGGAGTGAGACAGACTACATTGAGATATATCCACATGATACTATCCCAATGGCATAAGAACACTATACTAAATAATCAACTTATGGCATTCTTATGACTTTCCAAGCTCTTTTTATTACGAGTAAGATAATAATCATATCTTATTATTCTTTGTAATAATAATTTAGCTCAATTAAATAATTTAAGTAAATAAATGAAATAAAATCAAATCAAATAAATAAATCTCAGGTTCATAAATTGCATTTAAAACTGATTTAAATTATGGTAGTAAACTATGAGAAGGGAATTTTATGTCATAAATTCACTACGTAACAACTAACAATAATAAATAAGAATAATGATAATAATAGTATAATGTAATCCTATTTCTTCTTAAATGAAATAAATAAATAAATATTACTTTCGTGGCAGTATTTAATAATCTGACAATCAAAATACGTGTTGTAATATTAGCATATAATTTATTTTAATATTGTGGCAACCAACTTATGACCAATAAAACGATATAATTATAATCCTTTAATTTTGTCATACAAATAAATTTTCAAGAATTATTATAACACTTTTATGTTTATCTACTTTGTGCAAAATTATATGTTTGTTGCAATTATAAATGTGTATTGCGATATCATGCATTCTATGTGGAGAAAAAATTAACTAGGACACGAAGTTTACAAATAAATTTACAACATAGTTTATTAACATTTATACAAATAACAATATTTACATTATGTACATCGGATATCCCTACTTTCCTGTTACACAATTACTTTACTACTTTATCTCTTAACATTAAATTTCTACTTATTTTATTTTTAACTCTTATACAGTATTATTATTATTATTAAATATCTGTTTTTAGTTTAGCTTGTTACAAAAAATGTATCTATCAATAATTATCATTAATACCTTTTATCTCTATTAATTTTAAAATTATATTTTTTACAAAACTTTTTACCTTCGTAGTAAAATTATACAAAATCATAAAATTCTATTTTATATTATTATTCGTATGGAATCCTAAAGATTCAAACCCTTCTTGAAATTTTGATGTTCCGTTTTATTATTGACTATACAATAATTATTAATCAAATACTTATCTAAGCCTTTGCTTCGTATGGTAATTACTATCATTAACAAACCATGCACAAATACATATATCTGTTACACATTATTGAATCATTTTTCAACCAACATGCAATCTCTATTTTTAAATATCATATAAAATATTAAAATTTTACTATTACTTTAAAACTTTGTTTAGATTTTCCCTTTAAATCTTATATTCATTTCAGAATTTCTTTTTAAAACTATATCATATGATTCTTCATCTCTTTATGACATTTATACTTTCACTTTTAAAATAACAGTTCTAACTCATTCTAGTAAATAACTATTCTTACATAACAACAACCTAGCCTCATTTCTATTTTATGTATCATTTCTATAAAATATCTTTCTGACGATGTATATTCATGAAACAAGGATAGCGAAAATAGATGCGCAGGATCAAAACAACTAGAATATTATCCGTCATAAAACTTTACAATGATGGCACAGTGAATTTAAAGAACACCATAGAGGAGTGACTTTTATCTGTCTATCCACCTCTACTATAGGAGTGATGCTAAAGCTATTTCTTCAGCTTTATAAAACATCAAAAAGTTTAAAAATACGTA
Organism: Epiperipatus broadwayi; assembly: GCA_028023455.1. NCBI lineage: Eukaryota > Metazoa > Onychophora > Udeonychophora > Euonychophora > Peripatidae > Epiperipatus > Epiperipatus broadwayi. Next base: position 58,065 of record JAQFVV010013531.1, on the reverse strand, counting down.
AAAAACACTGTCCAAAATATATGTGTTCAGTGATAGGACTTAGTTATCTATACTGAATCACACAAAATACTATGATCCAAATATTTGATTTTATTATTTCTTGGCAAAAAACATCATCTTGGTTTCCTCTACACCAGTACTACCAAGTCACTATCCGATTTTATTTCTCTAGATTTATCTATGCATTACATCGACAAATTTCTGTCTACATTTCTAACAATAATAAAATTCATTTTTAGTTCAAACTATACAGCTATTCTTAAGAAAATCTTTTACTACTTATCTCGTATATTTATAATATACCAACTATTTTAAAATCATCTGAATATTTTGCAGACATAAAAGTTCAAAAGAATCACATAATTATTATGATACTTATTATTAATTATATTTTTAAAACAACTTATTGCATGCACATTTAAAATTACTACTATCTCAAATATATGTCTTAATGTTGGATAAAATGTGTACTTATAATTTAAAACTTTCATACATCATTCTTCATTAATAGATGACCTAAAAAAATACCTTATGCATTATCAATAATATCACAATTACCAAAAAACGATCTCTATCTTCTTGATCGTATTCTGAAGGCTTCACCATTCCATTACTTCTTGTAGATATTTAAAAACTTTCCATACATACATTTTATTTTATAATAATATTCCTATCATTCTATTAAAATATTATATTTAACTCTCATTATTTTTAAATTTATGTTTATATGTTTCCCTAAGCTAATATAGGCTTTTTATAGTTTAAATACAATCAAATAAAAATATTAAATTATATTTACGATACTGCTTTGTCGAACTTGCTTGCAAATTGTTCATAGTAAAGCTAAAAAAAAATATATACTTTATTTTTTCTTCAGTCACTTAATGTTCTATAAAAAAAAATAACTCTGTTTAATAATCTTCATTGACGATGATCCTTAGTTTTCTCAATATTTTATACACTTATTAATTCTTGATGTCTCCAACATAGTCTGCTAGCTTTTTCCCGCGCATCTGGTTTCCCCCGATGCATCTTGTAGATATTTTACTTAAGGATTTAGTAAATTTTTCCGTTTTCCATGGATCCATTTCTATTTAGTCATTTAATTATATATTTCTTTGATCAAACATTTTTTTTCATTGAATACTTTACAATATTTTCTCATCTTATTGGATAAAGGTTTCAGCTCTTTTCTATAAAATACATATATCACTTTCATATTAGTCTTTAACTTTTTCTTTACTTTAACATTCGGGACTATAGTTTTAGTAATGTTTTCTTTTTAAAATAAACACTTTTCTCCATTATTATTTTTCTTGATAATAGGACGCATATTAAAATTTTGCTCATAGAGAAGTATAACTTAGTTTTAAGATAGCTCTGTAAATTTGTCGTCATAAATTGTTCTTGACGATCAGCAGCTTCTTTTTCAGATTTTCACATATCGTCCCAATTGTATTCCTTTTAGTTATAAGATTAAGTTTCAGGTTGAGCACAACTAAAGTGGCATTAAGATGATTTCCAATTATTTTTCTTTCAGTAGTTAATCTAGATATTTTTTCTTGTATTTCCATGTTACTGTAGGCTTTCTGGTTAAATTTGAATAAAATTTCCTGGTAAGATAAACTTAAAAATTAGCAATCCATATCTCTGTAGTCAAAAATATATTATATGTTACAGAATAACCTTTTAGAATAAATCCGAAATTATAAATTTATATTACTGTTCAGCTATGATGTTACCAGCTATCAAAAGTGTTACTTTCTCTTTCTACTTTCACATTCCTTCTCCCGCTCTGTATAATTCTTAGATTTTTGTCTGTTAATTTTACATCCTTTGATTGGTTAATATTTATTTTAGCGCGAACAATTTATTCATTTTATTTTGATAACAGAATGTATGTTATAAAATTAAGAATTAATGACGTAATGTCTGGAATATTTATACCAATATTTTTAAATTCAATTATAGTTTTATTTTAAAAAATCATCTAAGCTTTAAAATAATTATTAAAACAATATTTAATATTTTTAAACTTTCACTTTAAATGATTGATGGCAATTATATCTAGTTTTAAATTCACACAGTTTATTATTATTTTAACAAGAGTGTGCGTGAAGGTATTTAATATACGGTCACGTGTTTACTAACTTTTATCAAAATGATTTTTTATTTACGTCTTGGTTTAAATTACCAAAACTGATATATTTTATAAAAAATTTAGAAAATAATTTTAAAATGTAGAACTAAATATAATTCTCACCATCCCAAAGTTTATTAATAAATTATACTCTATTAAATTTGATTTTTAAATACAATTATAACATTACATTTCATTTATTTAATTTATTAGTTTTTAAATATTAGACTAAATAATTGATATACTTTTAACTATCTATAGCTGTATTATTTTGTATGGCCAGCTTTCACAACCATAAGCAATGATATGATTAAGCTTTATTTACTGTTTTCTTTTAAAATAATTTATTACACTGTTACCTACCAGGTATTTTTAGCTTTAAATTGTATTATAAAATTTACTTATCCCATTATTATTTATATTTTACAAATATAACTCAAAATTTAAAATTTTTTAATAATTGACCTTTCTACCCTACCTATGACCTACAGACAAGGGCACAATATATATATATATATCTATATATATATATATATATATATATATATATACTATATATATACATATATATATATATATATATATATATATAGTGCCAAGGCCAAATTGGCACATGTATATAAAATAATTTTGTCTAAAAAATTATTAAAATAAAAAAAATCTTCCCAAAAAGAGTTGAAATAAAAGTTGAAAAATAATTGATTAAAAGTGGGAAGGTTTTTTTTATTAAAGTTAAACTAAAGGTTTTATAAAAAGGAAGTAAGGAGTTTATTATTAGTTGAAATACAATTTAAAAGGTTTAAAAAAATATATAAATCTCTTCATTTAAATTAAAGAAGAAAAATAATCTTAAATCTATTTTTGATTTTAGAATAGTAAAATATATATGTGCGTGCGAATGTAAATAAATGTAAGCTGTTAAAAAGAGATATAATAAATGCGTGTTAAAATCATATTGAAAAACACATGAAAATAAATATTGAAATGAAATATATTTAAAAGCGCAGTGGTGGGCTACTAAAGATATAAAAACAACACATTTTGAAATAGCTACTACTAATTAAACAATCATCAAAAACATGTTGTCATAGGATTAATTACCAATGGAATTCGACAACAGATATTTTCCAGAGGATATTACATGGACAACATGTCGCAGGTATAAATAGACTTTTTTTATCGGACAATTAATTGAGAGTTTTTCAGTCTAGTTTGCAGTGACAGTCTTGTTTCCATTCAGATAACAGTGCAGTTTCTATTTCGTATCTAGAAACAAAAATGCATTGTTGAGCAGCTTTTGGAAATATACGCTCAGGCTTCAGCCTTTTTAGTCCAACAAGATCGCGAAACCTGCCTGTGAAATAATGTCTGCATAACAACTCAGAAATCCTCCATCAAACGTTCAACTGTCTTCAATAATAAAGATAATGGATTAGCATCAAATCTTTTCAATAAACATCAAAATATAACCGGTAAGATATACTCCATCAGAAGCAGCAGAAGCAGCCAACAACATGCAAAATCCATGTTCCAAAAATCCTAGGTAAACATTTATTTATTATCATTTATACGTAGTAGCCACTGCTGTAATTCGTCAATTCTACCGAGTAAAGTAATTTGAACTCTTAAGCATGCATAAAATGAACTATTGATGTGCATGTGTGGGAATGTGAGATAATTTAATGATGTCACATATTATTTATGATTCTCACCAGATATATGTTATAATGTGTTAATTTAAAAATGTGCGTGTATTAAATTAGATTATCAAGATGTTTAAATTTAGTAAATTAATGTTGGTTAATAAATTATCTTTATAACTTAATTAATTTTTGATTAAAATAAATTGTCTTTAAACTTAACCTTTATTTGTTGGTCAATTCTTTTTACCAACCTTTTATTAATTCTTTCCACCACCAATTTTATATAATTTGTTATTGAATTAAAATTAAACTGAGCTAGTTTTAGGGAATGTTTTGAGTGCTGGATTATGAGCCTACTGCCCGAATACATTAGTCATCAAGACTAACTGGCACCCCAGGATTTACTCTGAAACAAATAAAGTATTTGGATAGTAGGGGTTTGAATCTAGCAGCTGAGATGGGCCATTGTTGATAGTTAAAGCTATCAATAATATCTCCCATTTTGCTCGAACGTGCCGGTTCGTTCACGTAACAGTTATAAGATTATAAATGTATTTTGAAGGAGTTTGAAACCAGCCAAAACTTATATATACATATAAGTAGATGGATTCAGTGGTTGGACCCAGTACATAAATGGCTTTCCCAATGTTTGGGACTGGACCTAAGAAACAATAGTAAATAAATGCTTTGTTTCTTGTTTAAAAAATTTTTCTATACAAAAGCTAAATTACGTATGTTAAAGCGTTTTAATTAAAAAAAAAGAATTGACCAAAAAATTTGTTTTCTGTAAATGAAAAGAGATTTGTGCTATTGACGTTATCTAACATAAATCATTATGTTAAATCAGAGACAGTTGGATGATTGAATGGAGTTAAAGCATTAAAATCGGGTAGAGATAAATGGACAAAGGAGTGGTGGAGTCAGGGTGTATTTCTAGTTTAGTCAGAAATAAATAAAATAATAATCAGTAAACTTATTAAAGTGAATAAAATACGGTATTAAAAATAATGATAAAAAGTGTTTAAAATTATAAATTATAAAAAAAAAAAATAAAGCCAAAATGGAGACTCAAGGTAAAAATATAGAAAATAGCCCCAACAAGGAAAAAAGAGAAATTATAGCTTTACTAACCAGCATGTTTAAAAAACAAAAAGAAACAGCTGAAGAATATAAAAAAATAGCCAAAGAGCTTAAAAAACAAAATAATGAAATGAAGAGTAAATTGGAAGGGCAAGCTGAAATGCTTGAAAAGTTAAAGGACCAGATTGAAATGGTCCAGAATAAGATAAAAGAAGAAATGAAGAAAATAAGATGTGAAATTACAGGAAAGGTAGAGAAGAACCAAGAAATTATAAAGATAGATTAAGTTAAAGAAAATCAGGAAAATGAAAAGGAAGTTGAGGTGATAAAAGATGTAGAAATTAAATTAGAATCAAATAGTGTTGCGACATATAAAGTAGAAACAAATGTAGACCAAAAAATAGAAGAGAGATATAAGTTCAAGGTAGAAGATAGCATAAAAGAGTTTTTACAAAGAATTAAAAATAAAAGGTTTAAAGTAAATGTTCGTGTTTGTAGATTTAAAAACAGATTTAAAAAAAGAAAGTGTAGAAAAAAATATTCCCAGATTGAAGTAATTTGGAGTTTGTCTAAATATCAAGGTTTTCTGATTTACAAAGTTGAAAATAGAATGGAAAGAGAAAGAGATAAACTAATAAATTATAAAAGCGGTATAGATAAGAGAGGAAAGGTAGTTTATATTATAGAGTTAGTATGTAGGAAGAAAGAACCGCCTGACAAAAATTAAAAATATGTAATCTGACGGATTTGCTGGCTTGACCTAGTTATTAACGACCATGGACTTGGAATAATGGAAAATGTTTAACAAAGTTGAATGAAATAAAAATAACCTATAGTTTTTATTAAACAAATATAAAAATGAGAATCAAAGTTAGTTTGAATAATGAAAAATGATTAAAGTTTGTCTTAGTAAAGTAAAATAACAATCTTAGAGTTTAAAATTTCAAAGCATCTATAAAACAATTTATGTCCAAACCCTCAATTATGTCTTATCGATTATATTGATATCCCATCTCATAAGTCTAGAACATAGCGGAGCGTGACACAAACAAAATAAATGTGTATAATCAAAATAGACAAGCAAAATGAAAATGTTTTTGTTTTTTTTTTTTTAAAAAAGGGAGAGTAAAAATAACGCTTTAAAAATAAAAATGAAATAAATAAGTGTATAATGAAAGTATGAATGAAAATAATACATTATCAAATTAAAAAAAAAGTGTATTAAATTAGGATTGAAGTGTGTGCGAGTATTTGGGCAAAGATCTAAATTTCAGGCCTGACTTTTGTTGGATTAAGCCTTTTCTTGCAGTGACTTTGTTTCTACAGATGGGTAGTGTGAAGAATAAATAATACTGATGATGATGCGCCAGTAGAAAAGTCCTGGCATATCAAAATTAATAAATCTGGAGGGAAAATTCCCAGTAACCAAATAAAATAAATATTTTAGTAAGTTGAATGTGCAGTAGAGATAGTCCTGCCATTAGCAATCTTAAAGTCCCTTTACATGATCCATTGTGCACAACAGTTGCCCATGCTGTAGTCATGACTTCCGCAAGAAATAAAAAGTTGGTTTAAATCAGCACAAAATCTATCTATGTGTTGAATTGCCTTATACTTTGCTGCCTGCTTCTCTTAATATGACATTTATTACCTAATGATGAAAATAAAAACTAAAAATGCACTCTAGAAAAATAAGAATTTGAAGTGGTCAATACTTAGGAAATATGATCAACGCACATATTAATTAAGAAAAATGTTCGTAAATAAATAAGTAGGTCAAATAGTTAAAATAAAATTAATAAAATCAAGTTAAATAAATAAGCGTAAATATATCTGTAGTAAATAATAATAAAAAAACTCGTGATAAACTAATAGATTTTTTTTTTTTTGGAATACATGCACGGTAATAAACGGAAGTAAATAAATGATTTAAAGTCAAGTCAATATATATATATATATCAGTGTAATAATGAATCGTAGTAAAGTAAGTTGTTTTTGAATATACACAAGTTAATAAAAGTTGAGTAAATAATGAATCGTAATAAAGTAAAATAGTTTTTCTGAATACATGCACATAGATAAAAAAGTTGAGTAAGGGTTGAAAATAATATCCGAGATTAGATTAATATAAATAAATATGAAAACTGATATCCGTGGTAGTTTAGAATAATATTGTAAGATTAGATTAATACAAATGTTAGAATAATGTTCATATGAATTAAAAAAGTAATGTTGTAAGATTAATAATAAAAATATAAAGTCAATCTAAGGTGTATTAAGAGTGTGTAAGTATACATGTGTATATACATGCACATACACTGGTAATATTCACTAAATACTATACCTCATGATGTGTATCTTAAACATATTTATCCAGATATCTATTTAGGTTATTTTCTTGGCACTGCTGCACCTCATGATGCGTGCAAAAAGAGATTTTTTTATTATAGATTCCCTGTAAGCAAGTCCAGTAATAACTCAATATCTAGAATATTAGTAGATGTAGAATTATGCTGCACATATACACATGTGTAGGAATTTATCTAGAGCAAAAGTGAATGAGGGTAGTATAGAAATAAATTTAGTTAAAAGATACGTTTAAAGCTGCCGACTGGATACATTTTAGGACCCATAATGGAATTGTCAGGGATCACCCCTCTTTCCAAAGCATAGGTCGAAAATGGACAGTTGAAAATTCCTGCCATTTCGCAGTGACCCTTTCTTTTTCCAAGTCCGATCAAGAGAATTGCCAAATGAAGTTTCGATTTTATCCACATGTAAGTCGGTGTAAGTTAGTGAATCTGCTTCCGCATCGTTTCCAAAGATCCCTGTGCCACAAAATTAGTTTGTCCCAGTGGGTGTTATCCATGATTTTGATCATTGTGAGCAATGTATTCAGCATAGATAGAAGGAAAGATAGACAAAACAGATTGCCCTTTGCATGTTAAGTAAAATATATTAAAAAGCTAACTTAGAAAAATAATAAATTAATAAATCTTTAGAGTCAAGAATTAAAATTGCAAGAGATAAAATGGTCAAAAATGATGCATTTTACTCTAAAACGGAGGGGGGTGTAATGTGCCAAGGCCAAATTGGCATAATGTATATAAAATAATTTTGTCTAAAAAAGTTATTAAAATAAAAAAAAAACATCTTCCGTAAAAGAGTTGTAATAAAAGTTGAAAAATAATTGATTAAAAACTAAAGGTTTTATAAAAAGGAAGTAAAGTGTTTATTATTATTAGTTGAAATACAGTTTAAAAGGTTTAATATATATATATATATAAATCTATTCATTTAAATTAAAGAAGAAAAATAATCTTAAAACTATTTTTGATTTTAGAATAGTAAAATATATATGAGTGTGCGAATATAAATAAATGTAAGCTGTTAGAAAGAGATATAATAAATGTGTGTTAAAATCATATTGAAAAACACATGAAAATAAATATTGAAATGAAATATATTTAAAAACACAGCGGTGGGCTACAAAAGATATAAAAACAACATGTTTTGAAATAGCTACTACTAATTAAACAATCGTCAAAAACATGTTGTCATAGGATTAATTACCAATGGAATTCGACAACAGATATTTGCCGGAGGTTATTACACAGACAACACATCACAGGTATAAATAGACTTTTTTTATCAGACAATTAAATGAGAGTTTTTCAGTCTAGTTTGCAGTGACAGTCTTGTTTCCATTCAAATAACAGTGCAGTTTCTATTATGTATCCAGAAACAAAAATGCATTGTTGAGCAGCTTTTGGAAATATACGCTCATGCTTCAGCCTTTTTAGTCCAACAAGATCATCAAAACCTGCCTGTGAAATAATGTCTGCATAACAACTCAGAAATCCTCCATCAAACGTTCTACTGTCTTCAAGAATAAAGCCAACAGATTAGCATCAAATCTTTTCAATAAATGTCAAAATCTAACCGGTTAGATATACTCCATCAGAAGCAGCAGAAGCAGCCACCAACAAGCAAAATCCACATTCCAAAAATCCTAGGTAAACATTTATTTATTATCATTTATATGTAGTAGCCACCGCTGTAATTCGTTAATCCTACCGAGTAAAGTAATTTGAACTCTTAAGTATGCATCAAATGAACTAGTGATGTGCGTGTGTGGGAATGTGAGATAATTTAATGATGTCACATATTATTTATGCTTTTCACAAGATATATGTTATAATGTGTTAATTTAAAAATGTGCGTGTATTAAATTAGATTATCAAGATGTTTAAATTTAGTAAATTAATGTTGGTTAATAAATTATCTTTAAAACTTGATTTTTTGATTAAAATAAATTGTCTTTAAACTTAAACTTCATTTGTCAGTCAATTCTTTTTACCAACCTTTTATTAATTCTTTCCATCACCAATTTTGTATAATTTTTTATTGAATTAAAATTAGACTGAGCTAGTTTTAGGGAATGTTTCGAGGGCTGGATTTTGAGCCTACTGCCCAAATATGTTAGTCATCAAGACTAGCTGGCACCTTGGGGTTTACTCTAAAACAAATAAAGTATTTGGATAATAGTGGCTTGAATCTAGTAGCTGATGTGGGCTTTTGTTGATAGTTAAAGCTATTAATAATATCTCCCATTTTGCTCGAACGTGCTGGTTCGTTCATGTAACATTTATAAGATTAAAAATGTATTATGAAGGAGTTTTAAACCAGCCAAAACTTATATATACGTATAAGTACGTGGCTTCAGCGATTGGACCCGGTACAATATATATATATGACATAACTTCACTTGTGAGAAGTATAGAACAATTTATTTTATTTTAAAATTAATTTTTTTTCTGGTACACTCCCTTCCCCCTTGTGAACATAATTCATTATTTATCAAATTACCTTTTTTGATCCTCACAATTGAGGTTTGTCAAAATATATAAAAAACAAAGCATGAAACTTTATACTAAAATGAGATTAAAAACAAATAAATATCATTTTCATATTCAATAACAAATAATAAAAAAATATTGTGAGTTTAACTTATAGGAAAAAACACAGAAAATAAATAAATTAATAAGAAAAGGGTTAAAGAGTTGATTAGGCATTTACAATAAACTTAATTGCATACTTTTAAACTTAAAGAAATTACAATTATTCTAGTGATAATTAAATTTAGGAATATTTTAAAATTGGTATGACATAATTTTGAGCACTTATGGTATTTACCTTGAAGTTCCCCAGAATGAGTGTGTGTGTGAACATTGATGGCTGGAAGCATTTTCTAAAATAGACTATGGCAGTGGCATAATAGATTTCTGGTTGCAGGAAGAAATGTATGGTGATTTTCTTTTAACTACTCTATAAACTCTTTTCTTTTTTGTTCTTTAAAAAACCCACTATTTGTACAGTAGCCTAAATATTTGAACTAAGTGTTGCCTGAGGTGATTTGTCTTTGGATCTTGTTTCATACAAAAGAAAATCATAACTTGTTTATAATTTTTAAAAGTTTATACCTCGATAAGGATCGATAGAGATTCCTGTATAATTTTATATTAATTTTTAATTTATCTAACAATGTAGAATCTCTATTAATTAATTAATAGAAATTTCAAAATAATTGACTTTAGTAATTTATAAGTACTTTAATTTGCCATTTATTTTAAACTTCTTATCGAGGTACAAATTTTTCAAAAAAAACATCTTGGATTCTTAAGAAAATAATACATTTTTTATATATATATGTTAAAACGAAGATTTGCACAGGTTAAATATATAAAATACATATTTTGCTGGTTCATCCGTGTTAAAAACTTTTAATATCAATATACTGACGTTTCGACTTGGATAGCTTGTGTGACCAAGTCGAAACGTCAGTATATTGATATTAAAAGTTTTTAACATGGATGAACCCGCAAAATATGTATTATATATATATATATATAAAGTTCAAAAACTCATATTTGATTTTTTCTTTTCAATAAATGCAAATCCTGGTTGTTCACTAATATGTCAATGTGGATTAATTAATTTTTACTATCTTCCCAGATCTGATGAAATATATGGCTTTAGATGCTTGAACTTAAAATCTCCACTCCCTTTACTCCTTAGTTCTAGACTTAGATTCCCATGGTTGACCAAGGCAAAGAATTTAGTCATTTTGTCAATAGTGGAAAACCTGGTACTCACGATCATTCTTTGGACCCATTTTGGCATATTGCCCTTATAATGAGTATAATGCCTGCATCAGAGTACATGAACATAGTTACTATTTGAAACTTCACCACCTGTTTTAAAAAAGTCGGTGAAGGTTCCTTGCTGCCTATCTTGATAGTTTTCAGCAGTCAAGGTCTGGATCATGTCTTCTTGGTGCTTGTCACTCCAAAATTGCCTTATCATGGCTTGCTCATATTCCTTGACATTGGTGGGTTTTTGCATTAATGATCTCCATCATATCCTTCACAGTGCTTTTCAAATAATGCCTCACAACAGCCCCTTTCTCAGCCTCATCTGTTGCTTGACAATGGAATAGTTCTCTCAAGATTTCTATGTGCTCTAGTGAGATCCCTCCAGGATTGCTTTGGAATACCTGAACATGGTTCAGTTGGGATATCAAAGATGGCCCCTGTGAGCCACTTGAAAGAGTTTGAACCTTAATGTCAGTAGTCTTCTTATTTGATTCTGTTTCATTTTATGAGAATTTGATCTCAGCTTTGGTCATCATCATCTGGCATCTGAATTTTTATGGTTCATTGTTAGTGGTATTTTCCATTTCCCTCTTCACTATTGGTCTTTGTTGACTGGTTCTTGCATTAAATATCATATCCTTTCCATCTGGCATTCTTTTGCTTCCAATATCATTTGTTGTATTGCTCTTGGTGTTTTTGCATTTCTTCCTCAATTGCAACCATTATTGTTGCCATACAGCTATTCATCATTTTCTTTAAATTTTCGATCATCATGGGCATCATCTCATACGTCAACGTCTCTGGATTTTTATTGTGACTTCTGGACAGTTTAGATTGCATGGGTCATTAACCAACCTCACTTCAGCATCTCTCTGTTGCTCATCAATCTGCTTTTATTTTGTTGGATCCATCTCTAAAACAGAAAATCTTTATATTTAATTTTTTTCTCTTTGGTACACTTCACTTGAAAAAAAATTTGAACATTTATTCTGAGACTACTCTTTTCTCTATTAATTTATTGTGGGAAAAATTTCTCTCTCTCTCTCTCTCTCTCTATATATATATATATATATATATATATATATATATATATATATATATATATATATATATATATATATATATATATATATATATATATATATATATATATATATGACTTTAATTGCTGACACCACCCTTCCCTTCTAAAACATCTCCCATTTTACAACTACCTGATCCCCATTTAACTCATCTCCTGATCTGTCTACTGCCTTTTATTTATACAATTACATTATTTACCACTCAGCTATTTTTTTATTAATGATAAAAAATGAGCAAAAATTAGCTATTTTCTTATACAAACTACAAAAGAAATTTATTCATTTTTTATCTCTGGTTGCTCTCCTGTGCCTGGACAGATTTGATATTTGATCTTGTTTCACTTGGTTAACAACACATCAGTTTACATGATTTGTTCTATATTTATGTTTTATTGAGTCTTTAAACAATTTCATTTTTCCAGATTGAAATCTTATATAAGACGGTTTTGGGTTTTAAATAATGTAATTAAACTATTGGCAATTTTTTTTTTGTAAGGGTACCAGCCAACAGTATATATGCTTTATTATTAACACTTATACTCACCCAAGTCTCTATTAACAACCATATATATATATATATGATCAATAGATGGCGTTTTACCATAAAACACCGACACACGTACATTTGTTTACATAAACGATTAAAGAGTCAGAATTAACTATCTCTTTATTTTTTGCCCACCCTCAGATCAGATGATTTCAAGCTGATTTGCTATCATCAGTGCAGTACAGAGCCAAGAAACGAGATCTAAACACTGACTCCAAGTGTTTATGCACAAAGTTTCTATCAGCTTGCAAGCATGAAATTTTTCAGACTGATAAAGTCTTCAAACTCAGCCAAACCAGATAGCTATATGGGTCTGATCTCATTTCAGTTTCTCCACATAGTCAAAGCCTCTGCAAAAATTTCATGCTTGCAAGCTGATAGAAACTTTATGCATAAACACTTGGAGTCAATGTTTAGCTAGTTTCTTGGCTCTGTCCTTCACTCATGATAGCAAATCAGCTTAAAATCAGCTGATCTGAGAGTGGGAAAAACTGAAATAGATAGTTAATTCTGACTCCTTGATCGTTTATGTAAACAAACGTATGCTTGGTCGGTGTTTTTGGTAAAATGCCATCTATTGATCATAAATACAAGCGACAGCAAGTTTAACATGATTAATACTTGTTTTTTGTTTTTCATATATGTACCCTTAAAGGTTTCTGCAATGATATAGATTGCAGAGACTTTGACTATGTGGAAAAACTGAACTGAGATCAGACTCATATAGCTATCTAGCTTGTTTGGCTAAGTTAGATGACTTTATCGGTCTGAAAAATTTTATGCTTGCAAGCTGATAGAAACTTTGTGCATAAATACTTGGAGCCAGTGTTTAGATCTAGTTTCTTGGATCTGTCCTTCACTGATGATAGCAAATGAGCTTGAAATCCGCTGATCTGAGGGTGGGCAAAAATGAAAGAGATAGTTAATTCTGTCTCTTTGATCGTTTATGTAAACAAATGTATGCTTGATTGATCATAAATACAAGCGACAGCAAGTTTAATGTGATTAAAACTTGGTTTTTTGTTTTTCATATATATATATTATAACGATCCAAACGAAGTGGGAGATCGCATCGCACCGCATCTGCACTACCAAGGGCGCCATCTAGGCATTTGAGCCTAGAAAAATTTATAAAGTAGGCAGATACGCGCTGTTAGGATTCCACTTTATTTACATATTTAGATCGTTAGCCCATTGTCACTAGCTCAGTGGAGACGCAGAGATAATAAAATATATAACCTTAGATATAAATATAAAAAAAAATAATAAAAGCCACTGCCAGAAATTAACACATAAAAATATTTATTTATGCACATATAAAATAATATTTAAATTTTGAGGAATAAATTTAACGTTTATAATTTTATATTGATCTTTAATTCTAAATTTAAGTAGATTGCAAATAATGAGTTTACTATTTATTTAGAATGGGTCGAGTATGAATGGACTACATAGGTCTGCATTTGAAAGGAACATATTCTTCCCTGATTTAACCTTAGGCAACAAATTTTGCAATCAACTGGCGCCAATCCATCTGATACATTCATGTATTCAATGTAGCATGATACGACAACACAAAATACTATATTGCCAGGAATGTACATCTGAACAATAAGTAGAAATAGAGAAGACATTGACTCTCCACCACCAGGAATGTGACATCTGATGGCAAGTAAATCAATAAACAAAAAACTCCATAGGAATGGACTGTGGTCTTCTGCTGACTTACAAACCCATCCATAGGCAAACAGAGGGTGTGTGGCGTATATCTATAATCCTGCCCATAGCGGACCTCATATTACATCTACTAATTACACAAATATATCCAATCCATTGAACCAATTCAACTACGAAATGAATAACCTAAGATTACCCTCCCTTAATACAACTTTACAAAACTATATAGCCATTCACGCCCGACTTAATTTTAACATTTAAATACGTTCGCACAGATTTGTTTAAAAATGTTGGGTATAGATCGATTACATAGATTCCACGGTCAAAAACATTTCAAAATAAACATAAATGATCAAAATACAAAATTATTGATACCGACAATCACAGAGGGAAACTTATAAGTAACCCAATAGTATTCACCATAAGATACTTGCGTTGTCACCAATAACTTAAAAGACATCTGAATAAATACATTTTAGATACTCACCGTAAGGTATCATTATTTATCGAATTTCTATATATTTTGATCAAATATGAAAACCAAAATATAATTAACCGCAAACGAATCCATGCAAGCGTCTATAAACCACTTTAAATTTAATACATTTTAGTTAAAACATAATACACACACAAAAAAAACGAACTGGAAATGATTGCTTAAACATCTACATAAAAAATATCAATAATTGAATTTGCATTCTTTAAGTCAGATAAGAGTTCTTATTTTCAGTTATTAATTACTTGCAATTTTAGGAAAGTTATTAGATAGATACAATAGTTCATACTTTACGGATATAATAGATTGAGAAGTCCATCTTCATGATCACTTTCGTAGATTTTCTCCTTCTTTGAAATAAAACTGCGACTTGCCATGCATTTGGTCAGAAACTGTCATCCAGAGGCCTCAGCTGGTTGTCCGGAAAATTAAATTTATTGCAGACTTCCACATCATGAAAATCTGCAATATAGCTAGTTATAATGATCTATTCATAGTCAGCTCTAAGATAACAATTATAATAATAATTTGGCTTTTATATTTTTATTAGTCTCTTATCATTTGATCTTAGGATTCAATCGGCAATACGTCACTAATCCTCTGGTGTTTCAGTTACGGTCCGTGCTGAATTTCTGGTGTTTGCATGGGTCAAGCTAAAATTTCTTTCTTCTCTTATCTAACTTTTCATCTGACTTTTGTTACATAAGAGCCTTGAGGGCTAGCTTGTTTTTCAAATAATAAACAATCATTTCCATTTATAGATTACAGGAATTAATTAATACCTGTTTTTATTTTAACTTATATTAAATATTTTAATATTTAACTCTTGTATTTTTTTATCAAAAAAAAAAAAATACGTTCAAATACCTTTTTTTATTTATAAAAAAAAAAAAAAATTTTTTTTAAAGTTTAGCATCTGTGCGAATGTATATACGTTTAACAATATTTTAATTTTAGCGCTTAGTCTTTTACTTTTATTTGCGAACTTTTAAGTTTTTATTTTAAATAAATGTAACGACATATTTATATATCGTTACAATATATATATATATATAATCACAATATTTTACAAACTATGAAGATTTATTTATTTGACACTAAAACATACAGAATTTGGTTTGTTTTTCTTTTACATTTTACATAGAAAAAAATCACAGATAAAAAAATCTCATATATGTATTTTCCTTCCTATTTTGAGTCTGAGTATATATATCACTTTTTAAATTCTGGGTACCAGCTATTTGTGGAATCATAATTTTTATTCTCTACCACCAAAACAAAGTTAAAATAAATACATGTATGTTTTACATATTTCATATTTATACACATATTTATTAATGATGGTGTAGGTATTTATCTAAAAACCCCATCGGTTTTGGGCATCCAAAACTCAGGAAAAAAAATCTTACATATATACATTGTTTACTGTTTTGTCAAAAAGCAGAAAATAACATTATATTCATTAAACACTACTCAGGATATTTCAGGGTGTGAAAACATTTAATAGCCTCAAACATGGGCATACAAACCCAGAAAAAAATACAATGTAATGGTCGAAAAATATCTATCAATCCAACAAGAACCAAAATAAGGTAAAGTATCTTGAGTATGACCATGTACAAGATATATAAGTCAGGTACATATTTAGTTCTTCCCTATTTACCTATATCCTCAGGTCTTAGATCTAATCAATAAGATTTCTCAATGATAACATCAAATTCCTTTAATTTCAACATTCGAGAGCCAAGCCTTTGAGCATGAGATTCATTATAATTATATATTAATGAGAACTTGGGTGATTGAATTTTATGGTACTTGTGTATAATTCAACCGATGACATATTACCCTGAAGGCATATCACTCTAATCTTGTGATTTTTAAGATAACGTCTCCAAGTGATCTGCGGACACATGTAATCGCTAAAATGTGTCCGCAGATCACGTGAACACGGTACGTTAAAAATCACAAGATTAGAGTGATATGCCTTCAGGGTAATACATCATTGGTTGAATTATCTAGGTCACATGCTAAAAAATATTCAAAAATGAAAAATATCTGACGCAGGTCCGGCAAATACTAAAAAAAAAAATGTACATGCATGCATCAAAATATTATTCTCAATTTTAAAATACAGCAGCGCGTAGTGCTGGAATTGGCGGGGGGGGCTCCGAATGTTTTTGTCAGGCCGCAGGCCCGGCGTACACGTATATCAGACATTGTATTACTCTCATAGCTGTATGATATAATTCAGAAATTAAAAATAAAATTAAAATGTAATTGAATGTAAGTTTGAGAATTGTAGAAATATTAACAAATATTTTTGGTAAATAAGTTTGAGAATTGTAGAAATATTAACAAAAACTTTTTGTAAATTTTAAATAAACACCTAAATAAAAAAGACGCGATCTAATGCAAATCTGGTATTAATGGTGCCGCACTTTTACATGCATTTGGTAATTTTAAAAACGTACTGCATATTGCAAAATTGATTTAAAAAAATATTTCAAATTATTTACACATTAAAAACATAATGTAGAAATATTAACAAAAAGTTTTTGTAAATTTAAAATAAACAAATAAAACACTTTACCCGAATTAATGCGAATTTGGCATTAATGGCGTCCATGTTATCACATATGCATTTGGTAATGTATATTCCAAATTTGTTTTAAAAAAATATTGAAAATTATTTACACATTAAACGTAATTCAATGTAAGTTTGAGAATTGTAGAAATATTAACAAATATTTTTTGTAAATAAGTTTGAGAATTGTAGAAATATTAACAAAAACTTTTTGTAAATTTTAAATAAACACCTAAATAAAAAAGACGCGATCTAATGCAAATCTGGTATTAATGGCATCCAGAAAACGCCGCACTTTTATATGCATTTGGTAATTTTTAAAACATACTGCATATTGCACAAAATTGATTTAAAAAATTATTTCAAATTATTTACACATTAAAAACGTAATGTAGAAATATTAACAAAAAGTTTTTGTAAATTTAAAATAAATAAAACACTTTACCCGAATTAATGCGAATCTGGCATTAATGGCATCCTTGTTATCACATTTGGTAATGTATATTCCAAATTTGTTTTAAAAAATTATTGAAAATTATTTACACATTAAAAATAAACAGATAAATAAAAAACACTTTACCGGAGAATAATTCAATGTAAGTTTGATAATTGTAGAAATATTAACTAAAAATTTTTGTAAATTTAAAATAAACAGATAAATAAAAAACACTTTACCGGAGAATAAATTATTTACACATTAAATGTAAGTTTCAGAATAGTAGAAATATTAACTAAAATTTTTTGTAAATTTAAAATAAACAGATAAATAAAAAACACTTTACTGGAGAATAATTCAATGTAAGTTTGATAATTGTAGAAATATTAACAAAATTTTTTTGTAAATTTAAAATAAACAGATAAATAAAACACTTTACCCGAATTAACAGCTCAAAGAAGTAACTGTGATGCCGTGGATAGCAAAATCACAATAGACAGAAAAATCAAAAAATTTACCAAACCTCTCTACGAATTTTAAATCTTGCGGGTGAAAAAAAAAATTGACTCTCTGATGGATTAATCACGCCAGTCACTTGGTTACCATGACAACGTTGTCATGCAACAAACATCGATGTCTACCAGAAGGGAATTTGGTAAGTCAAAAACGTCATCGGTTGAATTATACACAAGTACCAATTTTATATATAACTTTAAATTCAATATTACTTAAAATAAAAAGTAAATGAAATGATTCGAAAAACCCTGGTAATTTAGTTTATATATATATTAAACTCATTAATGAATTCAAATTTACATTTGACTCAAGCTCACTAAAGATAATATTCTTTACATTAATTTTATAATTAAACAGCAGATTTTTATGAGACTATGTCCTGTAGGACAGATTCACATTAATATTTATCTTTTACTTTATTTAGTTTGCACACATTTATTTGTTTACATTAATAAAAAAAAAAAAGACAAAAAAAAAGATTTAAATTAAATGACCACGGATTTGGAATATATCTAAATTTTCCATTCACATTTATTACAAGATAATAAACCAGCATGTTTAACATTTTACAATCTGATTGTATAAAAAGAATAAATATTTCTTTCTTATTTAAAAAAATTAAAATATTTTATATTCAACTGATGTAAAAAAAACAATTATAATACAATTGATTTGACTTCTTACTCAAATGACACAAGAAAAGAAAATGATTGATTTTTCTTTTCTTTATGAATACCACTTAAATCTCAATTAAAAGATATTTTAATTTTATGAAAGGACCTTGCTGGAACAATGTTAAAATAACCTAACATTGATTAGAATTGTAAGCAATTATAAAGAAATGTAACAGTTAATTATCAAAGACACATGCCGCATTAGTTGGAATTTTAACTAAAATCATTCTTATAAGTCTATAATGTGAACTAGTTAAAATTTAAAGATTTAACTAATCATGAATCAAAGAAAAAGAATTGGCTAGTCAGGTTGAAGATTCTTGAGTAGAATCATTTCTCTATGGATTACGTATTAGATAGACAATAAAATAAAAGCAAAATAATGTTAGGTTAATAAAAATATGAATGCAAATGAAAGAAAAAACAAGTGTACAGTCATACGAGCCACTTGACAGACACTCGCATGCCTACCCCATCAAAGAAACAAGGTTCAGTATGTCTGCCATGTTGGAAAACAAATACCAAATGGAGATAGAATTTATGGGAGCCCCATGTTCGCCTCACACAGACTACCCAACTCTACCTCAATTACTTTTTGGCCCACAGAGGTAAGTGTAACTGGAAGTTAGCTCTTCACAAGTAAATGATCATTTTAGGTTTGTCCAAACAACTCTGAGCAGTCCTTACTAACACGAGATATTATAGTCCTTTCATGTGAATAATATATATGATTAAATCATCTTAAATTATTTAATACTGCATAGAGGTCAACCTGCACAACCTATTACTTTATGTAAATATTTAACTAACAAAAACACTTATATAGAATAAGGAAAAAATATTTCTCGATTAGATTTCCCGTTCCCACTTTCCTAACTTTTAACTTAAAAAAAAAGCAAGATAATTAATTGACACTTTCAAGCAGTGCTGTTTCTAGGTCAAAATATATCACATTTTATTGTATCACAATTTAACAAAGTCTAAAATTATAGAATCACATCTTGGAAAATCTATAGCAAAATTATTTTAACGATTGATGTAAGTATATTTTAATATATATATATATATATATATATATATATATATAAAATATACTTACATCATTCCGATATATATTTGACATAACTTCACTAGCAAGAAAGTTAGAACAATTTATTTTACTCTAAAATTAATTCTTTTTTTTGCTAAACTCTCTTGCCCCTTGTGAACATAATTTGCTCTTTAACAAATTACCATCTTTGATCCTCATGAGTGAAGTTTGTCAAAAAAAAAAAAAAAAAAAACAAGCATGAAACTTTATACTAAAATGACTATAAAAACAAATAAATATTTTCATATTCAATAACAAATAATAACAAATATTGTGAGCTTGAGTTATAAGAAAAAAACACAGATTATAAATAATTTAAGAATAAAAGAATTAAAGAGTCAATTAGGTATTTAAAATAAACTTAATTGCATACTTTTAAACTGAAATAAGTTACAATTATTCTAGTGATAATTCATTTATGAATATTTTAAAATTGATACAACAGGATTTTGAGCTTTTGTTCCATTTACCTTGAGGTTCCCCTGAATGAGTGTGTGGGCAAACATTAATTGCTGATGGAATTTTCTAAAACAGACTATGACAGCAGCATAATAGATTTCAGGTCCCAGGAAGAAGTGGACAATGATTTTCTCTTAACTACTCTATATTCATCACAACTAGTGTGGAGATGTTCAGCAACTCCTTTATCTTCTCTTTTCTTTTTTTTCTTTAAAAAATAAACTATTTATATCGTAGCCCAAGTATTTGGACTATGCGCTGCCTGAGGTGATTTTTCTTCGAAATCATACCTTGTTTCTAATTTTAAAAAGTTTATACCTCGATAAGAATTGATAGAGATTCCTGTATAATTTTATATTAGTTTTTAATTTATCTAACAATTTAGAATCTCTATTTATTAATTAATAGTTATTTCAAAGTAATGGATTTTGGTAATTTATAAGTTCTTTATTTTGACATTTATTTTAAACATCTTATTGAGGTACAAATCTTTCAAAAAAGGCCTTCTTGGATTCTTAAATAAAATAATACATTTTTAATATATATATATATATATATATAAAACATAAAATATTCAAAAACTTATATTTGAATTTGTTTTTTTTTTTTTCAATAAATGCAATAAATTATTGTTTTAGTGTAAATAAAACAATATTATGTGTAGATACTATCCAAAATAAATTCTAGTAATTTATTCAGAATAGTTGTATTTAAAGTATAATAACAAGAATAATAAAGAAAACATTAAAAAAATACATTTCTATATTTACATAGGTGGGCTTTAATTGAATCATCTTAATAAATGGCTAGGTGGCTCAGATGGTGAAATGAAAAATCTGAATAAGATTTACCATTTTAACATATACACACACAGGGCAATTATAGTCTTAATGCAAATGATAAAGTCTGGTTGATGACAAACCAAACCCATGTACTATATTAATTTCAAATGTCAAGCACATAGCAACATCCATCTAATCTTTATACTTATAACAGATCGCATTGACACATTAAGGTATAGCAATGAACATTCAAATACCTTTTCACACATCTAAGAATAGGCAAATAATTTTGATGATAACAAAATCTTTCCCTTTTTTTTCATATGACAAATATATAAGCATTTACATTTTCTCATTATTATTCATTAACACATTTTTTTTGCAATAATTTCTTATCGGTTATAATCATTCGTTTTTCTTTTTTTTTTTAAATAAATTTCTTGAAACTGTTAAGTGTCTATCAAACATACTACAAATATACAAATAAAAGCAAAATAAATAAACAATAAAACATTACACATTTTCTCTCTTTGGTTTGAATTAATTCAGAGCTCTGTCTAATTATTTCATACTGTCAATGCCAGTTTGACAGAAAACGTGTATGTACTGTCCATAAACACCAATTACCAGTACTAGTTCAATACCTTGGGAAAACACATTATAGCTGTCGTTTTAATGATTATAGATGTACATAAATCTCTTTTTATTCAAGATATTGCTACATTGATAATTGATGTCTTCATATTTAATCATAATAATTAAAGTTTTTGAAAATTAGTCCTGCAGATGACTTTCGTTTTTTAAATACTTTTCTTCCTGAGTTTAATCCAGATGCTTGTTTTCACATTTTAGTTTATAACTTTTTTTTCTTTAAGTTTCATCATTTTTTTACCTTTTTTCAGGAGAAAAAAAATTCATATAAAATAATGTTGTAGAAGCTCTTTTTTAAACTATATTCTTAAACTAGTCTCATAATCAAAAAAATGATAATAAGAATATTGAGTAGTTAACTGACTTTATATTAAAGTTTGATCCTTTCTTGGAGTTTTATAATTAAACCATGGATACAATACTATCCTTGACATATCATCTTTAAAAGAACTGTTAAATACCAAATATGAAGATGGAGAAACTGAATACAACACCTTTTGTTGTGAATTAATTTTACCATAGTTGATTTTGGAAAGAGACTAGTACACCATTTAATTTATTTAGCACTTCATCTTTAATTAATATATACACACTTCTTAACATGTTGAGTCAATTACTGACTCTCAGAGAGAAAAACAATCAGAAAAGACAGTCAGATATTGACTTAGCCAGAGAAATCACCTTTCATTTTTTTAGCTTCTTATAAGAGAGAAAAACAAAAAGGCCTCCTGCAAGTTTCCCCTTTCCCATGCTTTGTTTTTTTTTAAATTTATGATTCTTTCTCTGAAGTCAACTTTTGACCCCATCTGTTAAATGTTGGTTTTGGTTTATTGCCTTCAGCTCTGATTATGTTTTAATTTCTTCTTTCTTAACACATTTTACACTGCTTTGATTTATGAGCAATGTAAAAAAATATAGAATTACTGGTATTTTATAGAACTGATATTATATAAATACATTTCTTCTCTAAAACTTACATCGAATTTAAAACTGAAAACAATAACCAATTTCTGTAAAACTGTACAAAATAAATTCATTTTACATTATACCATCAAATAACCCAGAGTACAATGTATAAATTTCCAAGAAGAAAAAAAAATATATATGCCTCATAAATGCAAGTACACATGCACAGACTCACAATACCAAATAGTGACTGCTTGTTCATATTCATTTTAGAACTAAATATCTTTTATTCATATTACTACAAAATATTTTTCCTAATTTTTAAAAACTTAAACCTATTCCCATGCAAAAAACTGTCAAACACATGCTATCTATAACAACAAGTTCGATCTCAATCTGTACTAACATTTATATTCATAAATATTGCGATTCACAAAGACCTTTCTGTCTAGATATCAAAAATAATATTTTCTTTAGATATTATGCTGTGCACAATAGTCAATTCCCCTTCCTTCTACATAATTCTATACTAAAATTTTAAATAAATACAAACAGATTGTTCTCTATATGTTAAATTTAAGCCAAATGGTTATTGGTCTCTCTAAATAAAGCTTTTAACCTTTTTTAAACTTAATTTTTTTTTTACTCAGATATAGTTAAAAAACTAATCCTACTATTTACTTCCCAATCATTAGTTTCTTTATGAGAGATACAAAGTGTTACAGCCCCCTTCCATTATATACAATATTTTTTTTTATTTATTACTCAACTGCTAATCAAATTTAAACTACACAAGACATGTATCTACCTTATATTTACTGGTATTATATCTGCTGTTTATCCTGTTTCCAATGGAACAGGTTTCAAACTCCATGCATTATATGTTCCACAAGTTCCTTTCAGGATAGAAAGCAAGAAAACATTTTCTCCTTTCTGCTCTACTATTTCATATGGCACTTTGTATAAGTTGAGAAATTTCATAAAATCATTTTTCTGTGGATTACTCACATGAGGGTTTCGAACTAGAACAAACTCACATAATTTATTTGGGTGTGGTCCACTTTTGAACTGACTTATACATTTTTACTCATTTTCTTCAGATTACTTCTGGCTTCAGCCCAAGCTTTTATCATGTCTATATTTTCCCTAATCACTGTCAAGGGAGTCTTAAAAAAACATGCTCTTGCTTACCAAAGTGAAGACAAATTGGAATAAACTTGGTTGACTAATTAAAAGTAATGTTAATGTATTGAATTATCTGTGGTAATTTATTAACCCATTGCCTATGATTATTTCTTAGATAAACCTTAAATAGTTTTCCCAATTCTCTTATTACTCACTCGAATGGGTTATAATGTAGATTTTTAATACAACTCATAATGTGATGAACATTATTCCTTTTATTCCCTCAATTCCACATGCAGGAGATGAAAGCTTTAGTGTGATCTGACAAAAGATTAGCAGGTTTTCCCACTATGGAAATTTGAAGGTGTTCCAGACAATTAATTACATTTTTAGCATCAATCCTTGAAACTGGATAAGCTGACATGTAATTTGTAAACACATCATACATTTACAAGAATAAACTTCTTTCAGATGAAAGTGGAAGTGATTCATAGAAATCTATTACTATTCGTTCATTACGTTTGTCAGGTAAAATTGGTTGTAAATTCCCAACATATGACTTTCCACTGGGTTTGGTTTTTAAACAAATTATACAATTTTTAATTCTATTAACAATAGTTTCAGACTTTCTGGCCCAGTAAAATATTGTTGCAAAATATATTCTATGTTCTGCCCCCCATAGTGTCTATATTGATGATGCACATAATATATGAGTTTATTAACAAGACAGTGTGGAATTACTTTTCTCCAGAAACTATCTGATTGCTTGTTTATTTTTTTCATCAGAATTCCATTTTCTAACTTATATCAACTCTTAATTCTATTTACAAATTTATTTTCATTACTTGGTTGATTTAAATTACTTAAAATATTTATAATTTTCTTCAAACTACCTTCTTGTTTTTGCAAATTAATTAACTCCTTATAATCTTCTAAAATGGACATGTCTAACAACTCAATTTCAGTGCTGCTTATAACAAGATTATGTATATGAGGATGTGCATAAACTACATATGTCTGGTGAAGGAAATCATTTAAAAAAAATATATTGAAAATTTTCTGAAATGGTGAATTGCAATCTTGGCTGTCTTACTATTAACACCCAGAGTAATAAAGAAAATAATGGTGTGGTAAATACATTTGCATTCATTGTAATGCATCGACTATGCCTTTGGCTCATGTACTTATATGAGATTTGCCCTGTATGCTAGACATTCATTACATTACATTGATATAAACATGCATATATCCTTCCAAAGGCATTGACCTAACTATGAAATAAATAGTCTGAAATCAAGCCCCTTCAAAATAAACATAAATGAATTTTAATACAAAATTATTAATAGAAAATTGTTAGAGGAAAGTTTACAATAAAGTATTCCCCAATGACACTCATTGTAAGGTGCTGCATTGACAACAACAACTTGAAAGATATACTACAAATACATCTACACACTCAGCATGAGGTGTCATATTTATGATATATATTTCACATATAAAACCTTAAGAAATTAGTAACATAAACATTAATTAATCTATGCAGCCATCTACACCCAACTTAAATTTAATACATTTTAAAAATTTTGTTAATAACTACAAAGTAAATAAAAATGAAAAATGGAAATAGTTGGCAAACTTAATTGATTAGAAATCGCTAATGCAGATAAGAGTTCATAATTTATATTAACCATTGAAAGTTTAATAAAGTTCATATTGAAGAAACAAAAATTCATGCTTTTGGTGAGATGTCTGAAGTCTGTCTTGTCCATGATGCATTGCACTGATATAATTGAAGTCAATTTAATATTTATGGGAAGACCAGTGTATTGTTTATTGCCATTCAGTACTTGTTAGTTTGGAGGCTTCCTCAGCTGGTATATCACAGGAAATTAAATCTATTGCAGATTTCTATATTGAGGAGTCTGCAATACAGCTACAGTTCATATGTAGATTAATACTAATCTTATTCTACTGCTATTATTTTGCCTTTTATATTTTTATAGTCTCTTATCAAAATTATGTGGATCGACCTAACATGATTTCACTGATCCTGACATCTGGATATTTTCCATTTTGGTCCATGAACATTTACTGCCTCAGAATGGGAAACGATATTTAATTTTTATCTATGTCTTCTATATGACATTTTAATTATTTAAATACCCCATGGGCTAATTTGCTTTAAAACAATAATTTCCATTTACTAAGACTAAAAAATTAAAGAAACTAACATTTATTTATATTTTCAAAAGTATTTATTTTTAGATTTTTCCTTTTTACAAAACGTACATTTAAATACTTTAAAAAAAAATAGTTTTAAAGTTTCCATCAGGGCAACCTATATATGTTAAACACACCTTGTAATATTCTTTTAGTTTTTAATAAAACACTTTTTATTTGCTATCTTTTTCACTTTAAGGATTAATTTTAAAATAATGTAACGGCATATGTATACAGTTACATATCAATGAACTTCCTCAAAAAACAAAAACATTAAAAAAAATTACTTATTGTTAGTAATTACCTTATACAAACTGATTATATACTAAAATTTTAAAATATATTTGTTTAGTAATTACAAAAACAAAAAAATGCTGAATATTTTTTTTCTACCCCTGCTGAGATTACACTTCCTCTATCAAGAGTTCCCTTTTTTTTATGTTTCATTATTATTAACTTAGGAAAGTCAAACAAGTTACATAATTTTAGACTTTTTTTTAAAAAAAAATTATATTAATTATTATGTTTTATTCCTCACATTTATTTATATATGCACAATTTTTCTCACTGCCAGTACTTTTTACACCAAAACATTATAATATAGATTTAAAATACTTCATTTAAAAAAGTTACTGGCATAACTTTCAAGGTACTCATGGTTATAAAGTAAGTTGCCATGTTAAGAGGCCAATTATAATGGCCGGGGAATGACTGAGTGGAGATCTTGCCATATCCACCATACAGGTTGCCAACAGGCCATTCTAACCTGGAAAAATTTATATAGAAGGAAAATGCACTATGTGAAATAACCAACTTTATTTTATTGACCATTAGCCCGTGCCATTAGCTCAAGGAGATGGAGATATTTAATCTACAAATGTTAATACATTATAATAATTAAAAATATGAATACAATAAGCTACAGCCAGTAATAACACACAAAAAACATTTATTGATGCATATATTAAATTTAAATTTATATTACTATTTTATGATTTAGTTAAAAGACCACTCAGATGGACAGTTTATAAAAGTTTGTTTCATAATGTTGAGTGTAGATAAGCTACACAGATTACTCAGTTAAAAACTTTTCAAAAACAATCATTCAACATCAGGCTAAAAGTTTGTAGCCAAACCAACGCTTGCTTCCTGATATACAGATGTAACCAATGCAATATCAAGATGCTATCATAAAACTATGCTCTCAGGAATGTGTATCTGCAGTATTGTATTATTTAAAAACAATGATTTTCACCCAGAACAGAAATAAGCATCAGTCTGTTGAAGTAAATCATTTGGAAAATATATATTGAAAATTCTCTGAAATGGTGAATTGTGGACTTGGCCATCTTACTATCAACATGCAGAGTAAAAGAAAAAAACAATGGTTTGGGGAATATGTTCACATCCATTGTAATGCATCGACTACACCTTTGGGTCATGCACTTATATGGGCTGTGCCCTGTATGCTAAACATGCTTCACACTACATTGATATAAACACCCTTACATCCTTCCACAGGCATGAACTTAACTATGAAACAAATAGTCTGAAGTCAACCTTGTTCAAAATAAACATAAATGAATTTAAATAAAAAGTTATTAATTGAAAATTTCTAGAGAAAAATTTACAATAAAGCAATCCTGAATGACACTCATCATAAGATGCCACATTGACAACAGCAACTTAAAGGATAAACTAGAAAATATGTTCAGACAGTTAGCATGAAGTGTCATATATACAAATATATATTTCACTTAATAGCAGATACAAAATGCAGATAATTCAGGTTGATACCCCAACAAATTCTCATAGTGATGGAATATTAAAATAAAATACTTTGTTACTTATTTTTGCTCTAATATATATATATATATATATATATATATATATATATATATATATATATATATATATATACATCATCATCATCATCATCATCATCAACCATTATCAATCCACTGCAGGATGAAGGTATCTCCAAGTTTAATCCATCTTCTCCGATCTTTAGCTTCTCTTCTCCACAACACCCCTGCACATTTTCTTATTTCATCCATCCATCTCACATGTGGTCCCTTTCTGGGTCTTTTACAATCTCTTGTAATCCAGTTTAAAATTTCAATTGTCCATCTATTATCATCTCTTCTAGCAATATGTCCAGCCCAACTCCATTTCAATCTTTTAATTTTTTCAATAAGGTCAGTAACACCTGTTTGTTGTCTTACCCATACATTGCGTTTTCAATCTCTTCTTGTTATTCCCAACATACATCTCTCCATACTCCTTTGAGTGGTATGAAGTCTCTGTATTGCTCTTCTATTAAGTGTCTAAGTCTCAGATCCATAAATAAGAACTGGTAAAACACATTTGTTAAAAAACATCCTTTTCAAACACATAGGCATATTTCCTTTTAGTACCAAGTTATTTCTACCAAAGGCATTCCAACCAAGTTTAATTCTATGATTAATTTCCTCCATTATATTTCCATCAGTATTAATAAACTGACCAAGGTATTTTTAACTCTTAACTTTTTCTAATTCTTTATAATCAATCTTTATTTTCATATTTTGAGCAAATCGATTAAACATTACTTTTGTATTTTTATCATTTATCTTTAGTCCTACGTTTCTACTTTTATCTGCTAACTCCTGCAACATTTCCTGCAGCTCTGAAGCATTATTTGCAAAAACAACTACATCATCTGTGAAATCTAAATAACTTAAATACTCTCCATTTACTTTGACTCCTTTAGTTTCCCATTTTAATCCACAAAATATTTTTTGCAGCACTGCTGTAAAAAGTTTTGGAGATATGGAGTCACCTTGTCTTACACCTTTCTCAATGTTTATTTTTACAGTATCATTATGTAATCTATTTGTTGCTGTTGCATTTTTATAAATATTCTTTAGAATATGACAATATCCTGGATCTATACCTTGATGATCCAATGCTTTAATCATTGAAGAAATGTGTATAGAATCGAATTCCTTTTCATAATATACAAATCCAAAACATAATGACAACTCATATTCATTTGTCCTTTCTATGACTTCTCTCAATACCTGAATACGATCTATTGTACTAAAACCACTTTTAAATCCAGCTTGTTCTCTTGGTTGGTGGAAATCCAAAGTTCTCTGTAGACGAGTTGTAATTATCTTGGTAAAAATTTTATATAAAACTGATAAAAGGCTGAAAGGTCTGTAATTTCTAATACCTTCTTTATCACCTTTTTTAAATATTAATATTACTACTACATTCTTCCAATCTTCTGGTACATCTTTATCATTTAGACATTTGGTATATAACTTTGCTTCTTTTAATATATCAATTATAATTCCATCATTTCCTGGAGCCTTTC
This sequence comes from Epiperipatus broadwayi, assembly GCA_028023455.1. Taxonomy (NCBI): domain Eukaryota; kingdom Metazoa; phylum Onychophora; class Udeonychophora; order Euonychophora; family Peripatidae; genus Epiperipatus; species Epiperipatus broadwayi. Next base: position 28,441 of record JAQFVV010013531.1, on the reverse strand, counting down.
CTTACTTCATACATTTAATTGCATATCTCACTTCTTCATTTAAAATTCTGGGCAATTCGGAAGGTGTAATAGATATTGGAGGTACTTGTTCTTTATTACTATATAATTCTTGATAAAGATCTACCAATTTCATGATATAATCTCTCTTTTTAGTAATAATTCCATCTTTTTTTCTTACTGCAGATATAAATTTCATACGAATACCAAGATGTTGTTTAACATTCTTGAGATTTTTATTTTCTTCTACAGCTTTCCTTGCTATTTCACAGTTATACTTTCTTAAATCATTTTCAATTCTTTTCTGCACTATTTTACAAAATTCAAGATATTCAATTCTTTTTAATACACCATTTTTGTATATCCTCATATTCTTTCTTTTCTTCATAAATTCTCTAGTCTCAGTAGAAATTTTATTGGTCAATTGCTGCTTTTTTCTACCAGCTATCTTTGTTGCAGTTTTTAAAAGTGTATCAGTTATTTTCATATTAATTTCATTCAAATCTGAATCATGTTCAAAATCTCCTAACACTTGAAACCTATTTTTAAGTTCTAATTTAAATTCATTAGAATGTTTCTGAAGATTAGGAATATCAATTGTAAATATTGTTTTTCTTAATAATTTTTGTCTCTCTAGTTTTACATTAACACATAACTTACAACTTACTAATCAATGATCACTTCCTGTGTTAAATTTATTAAGAACATTACAATCTTGAAATATGTATTTTCTGTTAGTCAAAATATAATCCAATTCTGCTGTACCTTCATTTGGATGCTTCCATGTCCATTTCCTTTTAACATTTCTCTCAAAAAATGAATTCATAATATAAAGTTTTTCTTTTTCTGAAAACTCCACAAGTCTATGTCCTCTCTCATTTTTATTACCATAACCAAAATTACCTACAGTAATTTCATCTTTCATTTGTCTACCAATTATAGCATTAAAGTCTCCCATAACAATTTTAAAATGTTGTTTACTGTGATCAAAAGCCTTTTGTACATCCATATAAACATCTTCTACTACTTCATCACTATGAGAACTTGTTGGGGCATAAACCTGAAGTATCTGCATTTAGTATCTGCTATTAAGTTGTATAACTAATCTTGCCACTCTATCTGATACACCATCAATCTCCACAATATTGTTCTTCCACTTTTTATTTATAATGAATCCTACTCCATTTGTATTTCCAATATTTGTGCCTTTATAATAGGGTATATGTCCACTTTTTAAATCAATTGTTTCTTCACCTTTTCTTTTAATTTCACAAAGTCCAATAATGTCTCATTTAATATAAGACAGTTATTCTTCAAATTCTTGCAATCTTCCTTCACTTGAAAGTGATCTGCAGTTGTAAGTATCTAAATAAAAAGTTGTCATCAAATGGCAGCCTGGGTCCACAATCAGGGGATTCTTAGCACCCTCTGCCTTCAGCCACCAACCTTGGTTGGTGACTTTACAGCGTCCTGGGAATAAGGGCCATGATTTATTTTTGTCTGTCATAATTGTATATATGTATTGGTAAAAATATTTATCATTTACACAAACTTTCAATCTGCCTTATCAGGCACTGAGAAGAAAGACCATGGTGTTTCTTGATCTTAAACTTAGAGGTAGAAAGCCAATAAACTCACCACGCTGCTAATGCGTGTTGGTGAGCAGCCCATCCATCCTCATATACTATAAGACTAATCACATAGTAATAACAGCTGCAAGACAAGAATGTATGTAGTGGACATTAGGAATTTGCCCTGCTTGGTTCCTTTAAGGCCTCCAAGAGCAATCAAAGAGTCTTCTTTCAGTTAATAGCAAACTTCTTTCTTCAGCCCATATATATATATATATATATATATATATATATATATATATATATATGAAGATATATATATATATGGGCTATATCTATATCTATATATATTGATCAGGCATCACCATTGGGGGCCAATTGTAAAATTTCTATAAATTTATAAAACTTTAAAATAATTCACTCCTGCTCTCTATAGCTTCCTCATCCACAGATTACCACCAGGGCCTTTTGTTGCAGCAGCTTCTATGGTAACTTTTTGATTCTGCCAGGCAGACACTTGCGGAGTCAATTTCAACGTTTTTCTGCTCGCACATCCAAGTTATGTGCCAATTGTAATGTTTTACTCAGATGGATCAATGGATGCTTCACCATTTCCTGCTAATAAGATTTCTAAAGCATTTTTGAATGATGATAATGGGATAGAACATCCATAATATTATTTGCTAGGGCACCAAATTGCAACATTTAATGAAAATATTGAGGCTAAACCTTATTTCAATAACTTATAAATAAATTTCAATAATGATATTTAATGAATGGGTTAATAAATAATTAATAGATTAAGAGAACACTGAGAATGCATTTAAAATAATAATATTAATATTCTTGGTAATTCTTGGTTTAAGAAACTTTAAACTCAACTCCCATTACAGTTGATATTCTCAGCACACTCCCCATACACTCTCATTAAAGTCACAATTAAAAATTTGTTCTGATTACAAATAGATCTATGTCCATCTCCACCCTCCTGATCTATACCTCAATCATCCACACATTCATAGGTCTATTGCACTATTATCTTTTTTACCATTAAATGTTCCATTGTGCTAGTCATTTCTCTTATTATTATCTCTTCTCAGAGGTTTAGAACACTAAGTTCTGGAGGGTGAAGAAGTTGCTATGGATTATTGGTGAAAAACATCACTCTCATGATCACCTCCAAGGTTGATCTTGGCTGCTTTTAATGTAGCCAATGTCCAATTATATTAAGGCTCCAATAATTAAGCTTAAATCTTTTAGAAATAATATATTATAAACACTTACCTAATTAAAACATTTAGTGAAAGTTTAATATATCTGATCTTTTTTTAAATTTACACACACAGAATTAATTACTTTGCACTTTTTCTAACATTAAAATATTTAAAAAGATAGGTATATTAATTAATCACCATTTAACTAGTTCACCCTTAGAATTAATGAAGATTTAATATATTTAATTTAAACATATATAACTGTACTTTATTCTCTCTTATATTTAATCAAATTAAAAACACTTAACCTATCTCTGTTATAGACAAATAGATATATATATTGGTAAAACCCAGATTGATTTTAAAAAAGTATAAAAAATAAAGACAGGATGGGATCTTTCTTACAAAATGCAAAAAATTGGACATTTTAATATATATACTGGAATGTCATTTTCTTTTTATATTTCTAAGTATAAATTAAAAAGAAACAATGAAATATTTAAAAAAAATGACACTTGCTTGTTCTGACTGTTCTCTCTTTTTAATGTATATTTAAAAAATAGTGAAACCAATATGGCAGGAAGGAATTAAAAGGAAAAATTTTATTCAAAGAGTTTTAATAAATCTGAAATATTTCCATATTTAGTAGCAGGTCGAACAAATAGAAATAAGTGAAATTAGATTATTTCTCAATACCAGTTTTTTCAGTATGTATATGTTTATGCCAACCTGTAAGAAAGAAATTGTGTTTCTTTCTTTTAAAAAAAAATATAATTATTGTACAATTCAAGTAATGGATAATGGCAATCCATTAACCAAAAAAAAAGAATTACATATATATTAATAAGATTAAGAATTGCCATTATACTGGTCAAATAAAAAAATAGCAATGAAAATTGTAAAAATTATCAGTATATATATATATATATATATATATATATATATATATATATATATATATATATATATATATATATATATATATATATATATATATATATATATATATATATATATATATATATGTGCCCTTTTGTATGGGTCTCCATAAATTGTTGTATCAATCTGTTTAAAAAAATTTTAAATTTAGGATATATTTAGTTATATGATGTTAATTTTGTTAATAACCATCTTTCAAAAAGTGTAATTCAAGTAATTTATGAGTGTTTGATATGTGAAAATTGTGCTGATGTTTGAGAGAGACGTTTCAATAAAGATGATAATAGTATGTGGTTGGGAAAACTGGCCATAATTAATACTGCATTAATAAATTTAATAAATAAATGTTTAAAGCTAAAAGTTTTTAAAAAAGACACGTTAAAATTAAATGCATATATTTATTGTTGATAAAGATTAATATTTAATAGGTGTATATAAATATTTTAATAATTAGTAGTACATAATAGAAGATTAATATTTGATTTTAATAATATCGAATTATTATTTTAAAAGTTGTTATAATATATTGTTTATTTTAAAAAATATTTATTTTTAAAAAATGAAATTGTTAGTTTATTTTTAGATTATTACAAGCGTTTGTATCTGTGTTGTAAAACAGATGTTAGTTAGACATATACACACATGCTTGTGAGTTTTTTAGTAAAGTTGTGAAACTATTTTAAAATTTTGTTATAAAATTTATAAGTATTATATTGGCTATCACGAGATAAAAATAAAAATAGTTAATGTGAAATATTAAATTTGATTTTTAAAATACTGCTTAAAAACGTAACGAATAAAAATAGACTTAGTTTGTTTATAAAAATAATCTTATAAAAGTTAAAAGTGAAATAAAGTAAGAAAGTATATTTTAAAAAAATGTTTAATGGATTTAAATAAATGATAAAGATTAATTTAAGAATTTAATAATGTAATAAATAATAAATATTAAATAAGTCATTATTTATTTTTAATTCTGTATTGTTGGTAAAATATGTAAATAAGCTAGCAAGTTGATTGTTTAATTTACCAATCAAGTGGGAAGTTTATTCCGGTATAAAAACCAAGGTTCAATTGTTCGGGGGGATTATGATTGTAATTTTTAAAGTAAAGTGTGCTATTAGAGATAGCTAAGTAAAATTATAGACGTTCTTGTAGTCATTTTTAAAAATTATAAGAGAGTGGTTTTAAATAATTTATAAAAATTTTACCGTCAAATATGCAGTGCTAGTTTAATTATAGTTTCCTATTGATCGTCTCTATCGAAGCTCAATTTACTATCAAATAGTCATGAAGACATCGTATAAGGATAAAATGTATTGGAGACTTTATACTAAAAATATAACAAACGCTGGATTAACTAGGAGAATTACTAGATGGATAAAAGTAATATGTAGGACATTATATAAATTTAAAAGTTAATTGTAATTAATTTTTATAAAGACAAATATTTTAAAGAAAAAGAAATACTTCTTTATGAAGAAAGTATTTGTAAATTATAAATTTAGGTATATATCTTAGTAAAGATATGGTAATTAACAGTAATTGTATAAATACTTGCCTTGTGAAGTCTTTGTGGTTCAAAAGACTAAATTTTAATAATTTTAAAAGGCAAATAAATTGGAAGTTTAACTGGTAAAGAAATACCTATAAATAAAATTTTTATATTAATAAGGTCTGAACGCTGGTCGTACAGAAGAATTTAAAATTAATCTTACCTAGATATTTGTTAAGGAATGCACAAATAAAATATACGTGGATATCCAAGTCAATTAGAATAATTAAATAAGAATTTATAAATTATTGACTAATTTTAAAAAATAATAACTTTTAAATAATTTTTTCCTTAAAGAAATGAATCCGGATTCTATAAACTATTTTAATTTTATTTTGTTTATGGTGGAACTGACTTTTATTTTATGTTTTTTTTTTAAAAAAAAACGTTTTCATTTTTTATAAAAACTTTTAAAACACGTGATGTACCGGAAAAGGAAGTAATGTGTGGTGAAAGTTTGTGCCTAGGAAAAAGAACAATTATGGGTGAAAGAAGACACCATTGGATTTATGTAATATTTTTTTTTTATTTATTAACTAACATAAATATTTAATTAATTATTGATTTGTTAAAGATAGGAAAGGTACATTTACATTTTAAAAAAATAACTAAATATTAATATAACATTTCATTGCATAAAATATATTTTTTTATAATTATACGACACGTAATATTTTAAAGAATAATTGTTGAGTGTAAATGTGAAATTATTTTGTAAAACTATAATCCTGGAGGACATCGTATGGCGGACTGTACATTAGAGTATCATTTATGGTAAAAATTATATAATAATAATAATTTGATGTATTTTGATATGATTTTCTTTAGATCAACCAAATATTATTTGATTGTTGAATGAATGTATAAATATTTAAATAATATACATGCATAAGATTAGTAATAACAGTTTTATTTTAATATGCATACTTTGAATTTATGATGTAAATTTAATACAACGTAATATGAGAAATCTAGAAACAATTATATGATTCTTTCGGGGATAAATTTTAATGTTTCTGTTACAATATTAGGAATGAGATTTATTATATTAGTATAAGTTATTATTTTTCTTTTCAAGTTAGTAAGAGATATAAAAATCTATATTTTATGTTATTTTATTAGATAAGTTAAGTTAATTTTACATAGAAGGTTATATTTTGATTGAAGGTTTATCGGATATAGATGATGAGGTATAAGAGAGTTTGAATAATTATTATTTTTTTTAAAAATTGGTCATCTGTTTTTCTGAAGTTGAATAAGGTTAAAATGATATTTGTAGATAGAAGTTTATTAGGAAGAAATAGGAATAACAAGTTAAGAAGAGTAATAATTTAAATAGAAAAGAATCATAGAATTTTATTTAATATAATACCTTATAAAATCGGTAATTGTTGAATAATTTTAAAGATTATTTTAAAAGAACATATACGTATTGCATATTTTGGTAAGACATGTAGTATGAAATTACATTAGAATGAAATAAATAATTATAATCAATAATTATTATTATATCACAAAGTTATATCAGTTTATACATTATTCGACATTGGAGTAATGCTAATAGTAAATGTAATACATATTAGTACATTATAATATAAATAGCAGAAATACTTAGGTGAAGTAGCATTTTAATTGTTAACGTTTGTTTATTTACATGTGCTACATTTTAAGATATTTTACATAAAATTTTCTTGTATTAATTGATGACAAAATGATATCTATTAAAATTTAAGTTCATCAACTTAATTAAATGTTGTTGATAAAACATTTAAAGAATGTATAAATTATTTATTTATGATTATGGAAATAGTAACAGTGTAAAAAAAAACCTGTATTATTATTTTTCTTATTTTTTTTTTATTTTCTTTGGTTTTCACTTTTAATGTAAATAGTGTAAATAAGTTATTGGTTAAAGTTGATGTAAATAAATTTGTTAAGTTGTTTTAAAATGTGTCGAATTCATTATTTTACACCACAGCATTTGACAACAGATAATTTGAATAAACATAATATTTGCACAATATGAATTTATTATTATTATTATTTTAAAAAGAAACACAATATTTTCTTAATATAATTTATAGAAATGGATTGACATTAACATATAGTATTATGATGGTTAGAAAGTAATTATAATGCACAATATAAGAGTATAATATTATTTATTGCCACAGATTGTTAAATTATAAGAATTTAGTATATTTTAAAATTAAGATGCTATATGGAAATGAAAAACATGTATATGATTTACTTATTTTCTTAATAATTAATAGTATAATAAAAATAGATAAGATTAAGTTATACACTAAAGATTATTCTTGTTAGTTAGTGTTATTGGAGTAAGTTAGGTGTATTTAGGTTTGATATTAAATCCCTTATCATTCCTATCTGCACGAATTATTATTACTTTAAGATAATTAGAAGAACCTGAGATTATTTAATTATTTTTCCTTAACAAAAGATTGAGATTTGTTTATCTATTATTATGACAGGTAGTTAATTTATAAAAGACATAAGAGTGCTGTAGATGTAGTAATGAAAGAATAAAGATGTAATTAGTATTCTTATGCCATTGAGATAATGTCTTGGGAAGATATTGGCTCAATGTAAATTCAATTACCAATTGTAACTTCACTTCACAGTCTCATGATTTTAGTAAATAATTATTTAATTAGTAGATGATATTGAACTATATTAATTTTTGATAAGTTATGATAAATCTGATAAGATATAGTATTATAAAAATATATTAAAGATAGTTATACATATTTTAGCTAAGCATAACGATTTAATTGAGCTAGTCATATTTTAAGTTATATCATATATCGAGAAGTGAGGGTACAATATATATATATATATATATATATATATATATATATATATATATATATATATTGTACCAGTCGAAAAAGCCACTACCTAAACTGCAAGTCATATCCAAATTCAGCTGAACCAAACTGAATTTAAACCCAATTCACCAGCTCAGATTAGTAGAAATCTAAATTGATGGCACAGTGCTATGCATCAAGAAACTAGCTCAATGGTTGGTAAGGATTAGAGATCCCTGAACTGACACTAATATTGAATAATAAAGTAACTAAAGATAATTTTAAATTGAATCATATGTATATGTTCGGGTTGCCAACACAGACAGTGGGCATTAACATTTAAAATAATTATTGAATAAAAGAATTAAGAACTAAGAAACCAAGTGTGTTTAGAAAATATTTAATAATAATAGTTTGTTTTGTTTGAATTTTAAATAATGATTATATTAATTACCCCTAGCCTTTAACATAGTTTATAATCATAATAAGAGTGGCAGTCTTTATTATATTCCAATGAGTATTACACAATATTAAGAAATTCCATGTCTATCTCCCCAACAAGAAACTAAAAGCAGATAAAGGTATTCAGTTGTAAAGGAAATTATTACTCTAATTTTATACAAAAGAATGTGAGATTTATTTTCACATTCGCAAATCCATTCATGAAGAGCAAGATACGTATTTAGGATATAACTTTAACCTTGCTTAGACAACTTATTTTATTTAATATGACTGAGAATTTGTTCAACTTTAATTCAAATCACTTCATCATGAATTACGAGCATTAGAGTGGGCTTTACTGGAACAGAGAGGTAATGGTGCTGACAAATTATTACCTATAAAATGAATTTGAAAGATAATAGCTGGTCAGTGATTTAAGTCTTATGGTGGCTCGTATTTCACAAGTCTTACTGCCCTTTAAGAAGACATGGCACACAGCGAAGCCAGGACAAGTGTTAACTACGAACATTTGGTGTTCCAAATATAACAGGAGTGGGGGAGGAAGTTCTTTCTTCCCCTATAATTAAAATATCAGAAATATCATCACTGACAAGCCTGTGAAATGAACGATAGCCCTATGCCAGCAACATTGAAGATGATGACTTGATAGTCACCATTTGAAAAATACAACCTGATTATAAAATGCTCTACATGATGACTTGATCAAATTAATTAAACTCAAATGAGCTTTTAACTAAAACTATTTTAAAGCATTATAAAATTATATTAATCATGCCCCAAATATTGTGCCCTTCCTGAATCTAAATAGCAAGTAACTTAAATTTGAATTAGAATATATTTGATTCCTTTATCGGCCCTTTTGGAAAAATATTTTAACATTATATATGAATAAATAAAATATTGGTGAAATGAGAAAATAGCTGGGGCATAGATTGGAAACGGAGCTAATAATTTATTATTAGCCAATTATAAAAATAACAAACATTTAATAATTTCTTTCAACTCGATGATTAATAGAACTGTATAAACCTAGTTGTAATGGGTGAGAATTACTATCAGAATTAATATTATATTATTTGCACAAAGCAAATGGGACAAAGGAGCTCATCGAGTCAAAAGATTATTGGCATATAATTAAAAATAAATGACATTAATAAATCACACACAATATATATATATATATATAGTAAATGAACCACCATCGTAAGAAAGGAGAATTAAATCTAAGGACTAGAGATTTAGAATTATGACATAATTGAAAATAGCATAAATAAAAGTAAGTTTTACATAGAGATTATTACTTTAAAGAATGAAAAGAACTCTTAAAGGGAGTGTAAAGTGAAGTTCAGAAGCTGACCAGAAAGTTTAAGGTTCATTATGAAAATATATTACCCATTTCTTCCAGGACTAGTTCCTCAGTTTATACATCTTGATTGGTAAAACTTAGGCAAGCATTTAATTGATTACTTGAACAGCATTTTATTTGATTTTGGCAGCATGATTGGTCTGGAAAGGGTCTAGCAGCTTCATTGAAGATTTCCAGAGAACTTCAAAAACCATAGCCAGATTCCTGACATTTTAGCCTTTCACCATGATCGAAACACTATTTAAATTTATGATTTTTAAACACATAGAGTTGACTGGCACATTCTTCAACAAATATGGCTTCTCCCTATCCCAACTTTTCAGAGCCTTATATACTGTCCTCTCATGCCTTCAGGCTAGTGCTTCTTTCATTATCAATGTTACAAAATTTACTAGTTGTTTTTAAGATACATTTCTTCGATAAGGCTTTCAAACTCATTAACTTGAATTCATTTTCTAATTAGAAAATGAATTCTTAAAATCAGAAAATGATTTTAATTAGGAAATCCTTATATTTTAAATACTTATCTTTTTTTCTAATTGATAAAACTTTACCTATTGTTTTTGGAAAGGGAAAATCTGAAAGCTTATTGAAAGAATGTAGCATTTAATCAATAAAACTTTAACAAATTATTTAAAAATAAAATCAAACATTCCCGACACAATGAAACATTCAAACAGTTACATATATTTAAATATTTACAAATATATATGCACAATCCATGCAGTTATAATATATTTAAATTCATGAATAATTCTATCATGAATTTATTAATAGCATTGATCAATTTAAACCTGAAACGAATTGATTTTAGCACACATTTATGAAATAAGTTTTTTTTATGGAAATTAGCGTGGATTGAATGTATAAAGCCCCATTGCATCGGAAATTTAAGGTTAGTACTAGGGTTTGAAGTGGGCTTATGGCTAGATGTCATGAAGCTAGGATTGAACTCAGATCCGACTGCTTCAATATATATATATATATATATATTACGTTACAATTATAACATAAATGACTTAAGTTTGTAGTGTACACCAACATAAAATACGAATGAAAAATTAAAGTTACTGGTAATGATTTTATAGATTGTGTACATCTTTATTAGATGGCCATAAAGATATTCTGGTCAGCAGTCCATACTGATTGCTTATGGTGATTTTTGTTCTCAGTTATTTATTTATAGCAACAGTAAATTGTCAGACACAATTATCCTGGCACACTACATTTGTTGGATTACATCTTTCCAAGCTTCAGCAGACAGGAAAAACAATTGGGATATAGAGGAAAAAGTCTATTTCACCATTTTCTTATAACACCCATTTTTAAGTTCCTTTCTCATTGTCTATACAATATGAATAGCTTCAGCATTTATTCAGCAAGAGGCTAAGATATTTTATTGGTTGCAGAGAGTTCTTTCCGAAAAATATTATTTTATTTCTTTTTCAATCAAATATCTGTGTGGCTGAATTCATTCCAAGCTGTAGAGCTGAGTCAGGTAAAATAGAGTGAACAATAAACAAGTTCTCAATTTATACTTAGCTTGTTAGCCATATTACATTCCAATCTCATTGTTCTGCTATCTTATTTTTAATTGCAGTGTATTATTAATAATTATTCTTACCTAACTACTCTTTTTCTCTAATGAGTTCTAGAAATTTTATTTTTTTAAGTAAAATAAAATTTTTCATTTTATTTTCTAAAATTAAAAACATTCCATAAATTTTACTTACTTAAAATTTATTCTACATTCAAAGTGGTTGGACTTAGGGTCTTTGGTTAAACCACAGTGAATTGTGAAACAAATTATATATATATATATAATAACAATTCAAACAAATATATTTAACACAGTATTCAAAATTAAATAATCTATTCTTTACCAGAAGTACTTTCAATTGTTTCACTGACAATCTTTATCAACTGTTAATACAAACGTACAAAAAATAAAAACTTGCATTACCCATCATTCAATCTATGATGGGTAATGCAAGTTTTTATTTTTTGTACGTTTGTATTAACAGTTGATAAAGATTGTCAGTGAAACAATTGAAAGTACTTCTGGTAAAGAATAGATTATTTAATTTTGAATACTGTGTTAAATATATTTGTTTGAATTATTATTATATAATTTAAAAATACAGACATTTAATGGTTGTAGTTATTTATATATATATATATATATGTGTGTGTGTGTGTGTGTGTGTGTGTGTGTTCCATGTGTTTATATGTAGAGCTTCATATTCCTAGAACACATTAAAAAATCAACAGAAAATGACCCTAGTTACCTTTGGTCTGGAGCGGAGCAAAGTGATACAGGGGAGTTTATAAATATAATTTAAAATAAAACCCAGATCAAACAAGCAATATATTCATACATCCAAACAAAGTTAAAATATCAGAAATAATCATTTTTTTGTCTCTTTTACTATTTACAGTCCATATTTTCATTACAGTCTGTCATTCCCATTGCATTTTCTTTTTCCCTTTGCTTATGTGATCCCATTATGGGTTTATTTCTCTGTCTGAAATCCAGTATTTACATTGTGTTATTCAGTGTTTATCTGATCATGATATGGCTTTAATGCCCTTGTGATAGATGACAACTGGCTTCCTTTTTTGTTCTCTAACAGGAAAGCATTTTATTCTAGTTTCTCTCTTCTTATAGGTGGCCTGGAAAATTTGCCACTTGTATTACATACTGGTTTTTTCACTACATGATGTGCCCTTGGTTGTGTTGTCACTGTGCCCTGATTAGTTAAGAGGTTTGTTAAATGCTTAAAAGCATTATGTGACATATCCTGCTCTTTATTGAACTACATACTTTTGTTTGTATTTTTTTGTTCTGCTGATATCTTCTCTAGAACACCATTTACCTTTGTTGTGTTATGTTGTCTGTTGTTGCAAAAATGCATCTTTTTGTTATAAAACTGGTTTGTAAAATTTTTAAAATCCTGATGTGGGGTATTTGTTGCTCTGCTGCTGGTATTTTTATTTGAACACAGCTTACACTTGATGTACTCTGTGGGTTATTGTTTCCAAAATTCATTTTTTAATTACAAAACTCAAAGTTTCGATCCTTATAGTTTATTTGGAAGTCATTATTCTCATAAAAGTTTGATCCTAACAGTGCTTCCTGGATTAAACCTAGTATAGTCTGAAAAGTGTGGCATACATATTTGGTCCCAATGTTTAAATTCAACTCCATCTGGTGTGATTCCACAATGGCATCTTGGACTTTATCTTTTCTTGTTTCCAGTATCAGTTTTTTCTTGTGTATCACTTTTTTCTGCTTCTTGTTTTCCAATTTTTTTCTCCATTTTCTCTATTCATTCTACTAGGTTTTTTATCATTTGGAATAGCTGTTTTATCTGTTTAGGTTCTTGTGTGTTCATATCTTGGTCTTGAAAAATACTATCTGACAGCTGATTTATGTCACCTAGTGTGATATTATGAATTTCGTTTTGTGCATTATTCATATTTTGAAAAAAAAAAGAGTTTTCTTGTGTCTTTGGATTAAATTGCTCTCTCTCCCAATCGTCTGCTTATTGTTGCTGGTATTCTTTGTTTGCCTGACCAGTTTTTTTTCTTTGCTGCTAGCATGTACAACCATAATATGTACTTCGTGCTCAATTATCTATGTCTATATTGTAATGAATATTAAAATCTGTAGAAATTTTTTTTGACTTAACCCCCTTTTATTCTCCTCATACAATGATCAATCTGTCCCTCTACACCTCCAAAAAGAAAAAAAAAACAGAATAAATATCTAAGTTAATTATTCTAACCAGTGTTTGGTTGGTTTCAACACATGTACATATAAATGTGTGAGCAAACAAAAAAAAGTTTTCGAGTGAGAGCAGAAAGTGCAATGAAGAAAAAAATTTATAATTTTGTCATTCACATTATATATTTACACAAGCACAAAAAGAATCCATCTGATCATCAAATTCACATTTATCACATCTCAGTGTCTATCTCTAAGTAAAGCCACACTTGGGTTGCCATAATATACAAAAAAACTGTAATGGTATGAAAAATAGAGCTGTTTAAACTAATCTAGAGATGCATGAAGTGGGGATATGAATATCACCTACTTATCTAGATTACAATTATGTGACTTACTTCCCAAATGTCACTAGAATTTTTTCTTCATGTATGCCAGTTGGTTAGAGAGAGATGAGATCCTAAAGGGAAATTTTACCAAAGAAAAATCAGGTTTAGACTATATATTGACACAGACAAGATAATGATGAAATTAGTGAATGAAAGTTTATTGTTGAATGAAAAGAAATGACAATTTGAAAAAATAATTAACAAACAAATGTTGTAAGTTATTTTTGTGCATTCACAGACATGAATATGTATTGATATGCATTAGAAAGATCCATTTAATATAATTAAATAATAGTATGATAATTACAGAACAATACTGGACTTACTCAATAATTGGGTGCTTTACATTAAAGGTGGGATACAGAAAAAACCTAACTCTAGTGTAAAATTACAAAAAAATGACCATTGATTAAAAAACTAGTCAAATAGATTAAGGCCATGTTAAAATATAGCCTGCATTTAAACAACAAAGTAAAAAAAATCCCCAACCCAGTGGTCATTTATCAGAATTACTCAACAATATTTTGAGCAAATACATAGTTAAGGTATTATCTATAGTGTAATCAAACATTACTGTCATCCTTGGTGATTTAGTTGTATGAGATTAAAAGCAAGTCTCAAATGCACAAAGTTTTTTTATACATATGGCTAACTTGAGGTCTGGATATCACCCCCAGGTCGAACACAAGGGTTAGAAAAATGAAACTCGTTCATATCAGCATGATCTGAGTTCATGGTGGGGTATACATGCTTGTGTACAGTAGTAATAATTGAAGAAGAGTTGAGATCAACTTTACAATCAATGTCAAAGTTGGAGTGTTGTTACTCTATGAATCCAAGATGACAGTAGCTTTGGATATATGCCAAGAGCCCCACACAAAAAACCATGTAGCACAAGATAAGAGACAATGTGGTCAACTGATCGTTAAAGTTTAAAACCTTAAGTAAAATATATGTATGAAATAATATGACTTCAGAATCTTTCTGAGTCTGAGGGAATATGTACTATCTGAAATAATTATAGAAATAATACACACCTCCATACTTCCCCATTTTTTTTAAAATTCATATAAATAAAGATACAATAAAAGATGAATGACCCCCAAGATGCATTTTTTTGAACAGGCACCCATCAGTTGGCCCAGGTCACTATCTCTCATATATATCTTTATTATATGCAAAGTATTTATCTAGAGTAAATTGTTACTTTTTCATTTACCATTGTCAAACTTCCTCCACTCACAACTTTCACGCAATCTATTTCTGATAAATACACTAATTATTATTACTAATAATTTTCGAAAGTAGAGATTATCTCTAGCGCAGATATAAACTTTAAACCTCTTTTAAAGATTAATATATCTGATTTTGTTTTTAAATTTACACACACCGAAATAATTACTTTGCACCTTTTCTAACATTAAATTATATAAAAAGATAAGTATATTAATTAATCACTATTTAACTAGTTCACCCTTAGAGTTAATGAAGATTTAATATTTTTAATTTATACATATATAATTGTGCTTTACCCTCTCTTATATTTATTCAAATTAAAAACACTTAACCTATCTCTGTTATAGACAAATATATATATATATATTGGTAAAACCCAGATTGATTTTAAAAAAGTAAAAAAAAATAGAAGACAGGATGGGATCTTTCTTACAAAATTCAAAAAATTAAATATTTTAATATATATACTGGAATGTCATTTTTTATATATATTTCTAAGTATAAATTAAAAAGAAACAATGAATTATTTTTAAAAAAATGACACTTGCTTGTTATGCCTTATCTCTCTTTCTAATAAATATTTAAAAAATAGTAAAACCAATACTGCAGGAAAGAATTGGAAGGAGAAATTTTATTCAAAAGTTTTAATAAATCTGAAATAACTCCCATATTTATTAGCAGGTGGAACAAATAGCAATAAATGAAATTAGATTATTTCTCACTTCCAGTTTTTTCAGTATGTATATGTTTATGCCAACCTATAACAAAGAAATTGTGTTTTTCTTTTAAAAAAATATAATTATTGTACAATTCCAGTAATGGATAATGGCAATCCATTAACCAAAAAAAAAAAGAATTACATATATATTAATAAGATTAAGAATTGCCATTATACTGGTCAAATAAAAAAAAATAATGAAAATGTTAAAAATTATCAGGCTGATATATATATATATATATATGTTAAAACGAAGATTTGCACGGGTTAAATATATAAAATACATATTTTGCGGGTTCATCCGTGTTAAAAACTTTTAATACCAATACACTGACGTTTCGACTTGGTCACACAAGCCATCCACAGAGTATAAACTCTGTGGATGGCTTGTGTGACCAAGTCGAAACGTCAGTGTATTGGTATTAAAAGTTTTTAACACGGATGAACCCGCAAAATATGTATTTTATATATATATATATATATATAACACATTATCATTATAACATAAATGTCTTAAGATTGCAGTGTAAGCCAACATAAAACACAAATGAAAAATTGTTAATGATTTTTTTAGATTGTGTACATCTTCATTAGATGGCCATGAAGACATTCTGGTCAGCAGTACATACTGATTGCTTATGGTGATTTTTGTTCTCAGTTATCCATTTATAGCAGCAGGAAATTGTCAGGCACAATTACCCTGGCACACTACATTTGTTGGATTACATCTTTCCAAGCTCCATCAGACAGGAAAAACAATTGGGAAATAGAGGGAAAAGTCTTTTCACCATTTTTTATAGTCCTTTTTTATTGTATATACAATGTGGGTAGCTTGAGAATTTATTTAGCAAGAGGTTAAATATATTTTCTTGGTTGTGGAGAGTTCTTTCTGAAAAAGTTTATTTTATTTCTTTTTCAATCAAATATCTGTGTGGCTGAATTCATTCCAAGCTGTAGAGCTGAGTCAGGTAAAATAGAGTGAACAATAAACAAGTTCTCAATTTATACTTAGCTTGTTAGCCATATTACATTCCAATCTCATTGTTCTGCTATCTTATTTTTAATTGCAGTGTATTTTAAATAATTATTCTTACCTAACTACTCTTTTTCTCTAATGAGTTCTAGAAATTTTATTTTTTTAAGTCAAATAAAATATTTTCATTTTATTTTCTAAAATTAAAAACATTCCATAAATTTTGCTTACTTTAAATTTATTATACATGTATTGTGGTTGGATTCCGGATCTTTAGTGAAACTACAGTGAATTGTGAAGCAAATTATCCATATATATATATATATATATATATATATATATATATCTATTGATCATGTATATATATATATATATATATATATACATGATCAATAGATAGCGTTTTACCAAAACACCAAACAAGAGTATATTTGTTTACATAAACGACAAAAGAGTCAGAATATATATCTGTGCATGTGTGTTCCATGTGTATATATGTATAGCTTCAAATTCTTAGAACACATTAAAAAAACAACAAAAATGACCCTAGTTACCTTTGGTCTGGAATGGAGCAGAGTGATACAGGGAAGATTATAAATATAATTAAAATAAAACTCAGATTAAACAAGCAAAATATTCATACATCCAAACAAAGTTAAAATATCACAAATAATCATGTTTTTTGTCTCTTTTACTATTTACAATCCATTTGTTCATTACGGTCTGTCATTCCTATTGTATTTTATTTTTCCCTTTGCTTATGTGAAATTTTTACGGGTATATTTTTCTGTTTGGATCCAATATTTACATTGTGTTGGTCAGTGTTTATCTGGTCATGATCTGGCTTTAATGCACTTGTGTTAGATGACAACAGGATTCCTTTTTTGTTCTCTAGGAGGAAAGCATTTTCTTATAATTTCTTTCTTATTATAGGTGGCCTTGAATTTTGCCACTTGTATTACATACTGGGTTTTTCACTACATGATGTGCCCTTGCTTGTGTTTTCAATGTGCCCTGACTAGTTAAGAGGATTGTTAAATGCTTGAAAACAAGATGTGACATGTCCTGATCTTTATTGATCCATATACTTTTGTTTGTATTTTGTTGTTTTGCTGATATCTTCTCTAGAACACCATTTACCTTTGTTGTGCTATGTTGTTTGTTGTTGCCAAAATCTATCTTTTTGTTATAAAACTGGTTTGTGAAATTTTTAAAAGCCTGATGTAGTGTATGTTGATTTTTTGCCCTCCAAGTCCTTTGGTTTATGATTTGTTGCTCCGCTGATGGTATTTTTATTTGAACACAGCTTACAATTGTTGTACTCTGTGGGTTATTGTTTCCAAAATTCATTTTTTCATTACAAAACTCAAAGGTTAAATCCTGATAGTTTATTTGGGAGACATTCTTCTCATGAAAGTGTGATCGTAACAGTGCATCCTGGATTAAACCCAGCATAATCTAAAATGTGTGGCATACATATTTGGTGCCAATGTTTAAATACAACTCCATCTGGTGTGATTCCACAAAGGCATTTTGGAGTTTCTCCTTTCCTGTTTCCAGTATCGGTTTTTTTTATGTGTATCTCTTTTTTCTGATTCTTGTTTTTTCATTTTTTCTTCATTTTCTCCATTCTTTTACTAGGTCTTTTATCATTTTGGAATAGCTGTCTCATCTGTTTAGTTTCTTGTGTGCTCATATCTTGGTCTTTCAACATACTGTGTGATAGGTGATTTATGTCATCTAGTGTGACATTATGAATTTCTTCTTGTGTATTATTCATATTTTGAAAAGAAAATATTAAAAAAATGTGTTTTCTTGTGTTTTTGGTTTAAAATTGCTCTCTCTCTCTCCCAATCGTCTCCTTACTGTTGCTGAAGTTAGCATGCTGGTATTCTTTGTGTTTGCCTGACCAGTTTTTTTCTCTGCTGCTAGCATGTACAACTATAATATGATCTTAGTGCTCCATTATCTCTATGCCTATATTGTAATGAATATTAAAATCTGTAGAAATTTTGTTTGACATAACCCCCTTTTGTTCTGCTCCTAGAATGATGATTCTGTCCCTCTACACCACTAAAAAGAAAAAAAAAACATATTAGAATACATATCTAAGTTAATTATTCTAACCAGTGTTTGGTTTGTTTCAACACATGTACATATATATGTGTGAGTAAACAAAAAAATTTTTCCAGAGAGAGCAGAAAGAGCAATGAAGGCAAAAAAGTATACTTTTGTCATTCACATTATTTGTTTACACAAGTACAAAAAGAATCCATCTGATCATCAAATTCGCATTTATCACATCTCAGTGTCTATCTCTAAGTAAAGACACACTTAGGATGCCAGAATATACAAAAAAATGTAATGGTATGAAAAATAGAGCTATTTAAACTAACTTAGAGATGAAGGTAGAGGGGGTATGAACCTCACCTACTTCTCTAGATTACTGCTAACTGACCTATTTCCTGAACATCACTAGTATTTTTTCTTCATGTATGCCTGGTTGTCAGGGAGAGATGAGATCCTAAAGGGAAGTTTTAACAAAGAACAATCAGGTTTAGACTATATATTGACACAGACAAGATAATGATGAAATTAGTCAATGAAAGTTTATTGTTCAATTAAAAGAAATGACAATTTGAAAAAATAATTAACAAACAAATGTTGTAAGTTATTTTTGTGCATTCACAGACATGAATGTGTATTGATATGCATTAGAAAGATCCATTTAATATAATTAAATAATAGTATGATAATTACAGAACAATACTGGACTTACTCAATAATTGGGTGCTTTACATTAAAGGTGGGATACAGAAAAAACCTAACTCTAGTGTAAAATTACAAAAAAATGACCATTGATTAAAAAACTAGTCAAATAGATTAAGGCCATGTTAAAATATAGCCTGCATTTAAACAACAAAGACTAAGTAAACCCCCCCCCCAGTGGACACTTCTCAGACTTACTCAGCTATATTTTGACAATATTACAAAGTCAAGGTATTATCTATAATGAAAGTAAACATTACTGTGGACCTTAGTGATTTAATTGTATGAGATTAAAAGCAAGTCTCAAAGGCACAAAGTTTTTTTATACATATGGTTAACATGACATCTGGATAGCACCCTCAGGTCTAACACAAGGGTTAAAAAAATGGAACTTGTTCACCTCAGCATAATCTGAGTTCATGGTGGGATATACATGCTCATATCCAGTAGTAATATTCGATAAAGGGTTGAGATCCACTTTACCATCAATGGAAAACTCAGAACAGTGTTAGCCTATGAGTCAAAGATGACAGGAGCTAAGGATAGATGCTGAGACCCCAACCCAAATCCCCAAGTAGCATAAGATAAGAGAAGATGCAGTCAACTGACTGTTAATCTTTAAAACCTTAGGTAAAATATACTTATGAAATAATATGACTTCAAAATCTTTCTGAGACTGATAGAATATCTACTACTAGAAATAATTTCATTTTCTAACTTTAAACTATATTAAAAGATAGGTACATTAATTAATCACTATTTAACTAGTTCACCCTTAGAGTTAATTAAGCTTTAATATTTTTAATTTACACATATATAACTGTACTTTACCCTCTCTTATATTTCATCAAATTAAAAACGCTTAAGTTATATCTGTTTTAGACAATATATATATATATATATATATTGGTGAAACCAGTTTGACTTTAAGAAAGTATAAAAAAAATTAAGACTGGATTGGATCTGTCTAATAAAATGCATTAAATTGAACATTTTAATATATATACTCAAATGTCTTTTTTTTTTATGTTTCGAAGTATAAATTAAAAAGAAACATTGAATTATTTTTAAAAAAAAATGACAATTACTTGTTCTGCCTTTTCACTCTTTCTAATATATATTTTAAAAAAAATAGTGAAACCAATATGGCAGGAAAGAATGGGAAGGGTGAAATTTTAGTCAAAGAGTTTTAACCCTTAAACCGCTAATTAAATCATTGGTTGTATGAGGTAAAAATCAAATCTTTTAATTGGCCAACTCACAAACTGAAGACAAAGCCTATTGTTAAAACATATTCGTCTATAATATTAAATTCAACTCAGATACGTTTATAAAAAATATATTATTAATTTTTCAGGTTATGAAGAGAACGAAAGTTCTTTCAAAAATAAATTGCTATTTATTTATTCTAAAATATTCAATTTCGGCAACATAAAAGCTATAATATAAACAAAAAGATCGACTTTTACGTTATAGAAAAGTAAATATTTCGTTTTACTACAGCTTCAATATTTTTACAAAAATCTTCGATATTTTTCGAAAATAATTTTGTTTTTTTAGTTTATTTTTTAAAAATTATTTTAAATTTGTCAAATTATACTTTTTTTAATACTTAATCACATTCGAAATGAAAATCTCAGCGTTTATCTTTATTTTCTTTGATCAGGCAGTTTCTTTGTTTTTTCCAGCCAATCAGAATGTCTTTTTCGGCTGAGAGCTTGCTAAGAACCAATCACAAATAATGTTCTTTCTTTGTTTAGGTTTAAATGTGTTTTTTTTTATTTTTTACTTGTAAAATAAGTCGGAAGAGGTCACCATCGTACAGAACTTTTAAAAATCTCTTTAAAACATATCGAACGGATTTTTTAGCATAAGAATCGGCTGAGTTAGAGTGACATCAACTGCTTACGAGAGGTCGCGTCAAAGACAGGCTAAGCATTAATAAATCTGAAATATTCCCGTATTTAGTAGCGGGTCAAACAAATAAAAATAAATGATATTAGATGATTTCTCACTTCTAGTTTCTACAATATATATATATGTTTATGACAAGCTATAAAAAGTAATTGTGTTTCTTTCTTTTAAAAACATATAATTATGGTACAATTCAAGTAATGGATAATGGTAATCCATTAACCAAAAAAAAAATTACATATATAATAATAAGATTAAGAATTGCCATTATACTGGTCAAATAAAATAATAATAATTAAAATGTTAAAAATTCTTAGGCTATATATAGATATAAGCACATTATAATTATAACATAAATGACTTAAGTAGTAGTTTAAACCAACATAAAATACAAATGAAAAATTAAAGTTATGGATAATTATTTTTTAGGTTGCATATGTCTTTATTATATGGCCATGAAAACATTCTGGTCAGCAGTCCATACTGATTGTTTATGGGGATTTTTGTCCTCGGTTATCCATTTATAGCAGCAGGAAATTGCCAGGCACAATTATTCTGGCACACTACATTTTTTGGGTTACATCTTTCCAATCTCCAGCAGACAGGAAAAACAATTGGGAGATAAAGGGGAAAATCTACTCCACCATTTTTTATAGCACCCATTATTAAGTTCCTTTCTCCTTGTCTATAGAATGTGATAGCTTGAGAATTTATTCAGCAAGAGGCCAAGATATTTTTTTAGTTGCAGAGAGTTCTTTCTGAAAATGTTAAATGTATTTTTTTTCCAATAAACTCTCTCTGTGGCTGATTTCTGTCCAAGCTGTAGAGCTTAGTGAGGTAAAAGAGAGTGAACAATAAACAAGTTCTCAAGTTATACTTAGCTTTTTAGCTATATTACATTCCAATCCCATTGTTCTGCTATCTTATTTTTAATTGCACTGTATTTTAATTAATTATTTATATCTAATTATTTTTTTTCTAATGAGTTCTAGAAACTTTATTTTGTTATCTAAAATAAAATCTTTTCATTTTATTTTCTAAAATTAAAATCATTCCTTAAATTTTACTTACTTTAAATTTAGTCGACATTCATTGTGATTGGACTCATGATCTTTAGTTTAACCACAGTGAATGGTGAAGCTAACACACACACACACATATATATATATATATATATATATATAAAGATTGCTAGATCGCTGTCCATAAAAAGATCTAAAAGACAGTAAGAGGGGTCGCTCTCTTATTTTAAAATGCTATCAAACTTTGCAGCTAGAGGACAGTTCATTTATTATTTAAATACATTTGTAAATATTTTCACGTGTTGTTATAGTTATTTATTATTAAAATATTATTTATCAATACGTATATAACATGTGCTGATTGATCATAGGGTTCTAGAAGTGAATGAAAGATTTCCACTCTACATTTAATATTAGTTGATTAAAGATCAATTTACATTACAAAATATAAAGACTGATATAAATTGAACTCTGGCTGGTAATAGTTCTGAATGGATGTACATAAAAAAAATCTAAAGACAATAGGAGGGGTCACTCTCTTATTGTAAAATGCTAAAAAACTTTGCAACTAGATGGCAGTTCAATTATTATTTAAATACGTTTGTAAAAATTTTCATGTGTTGTTATAATTATATATATATATTCCATGTGTATATATGTAGTTTCAACAATAAAATATAATAAAATCTGTACTATAAATCAACAGACAATCTTGTGACTGGATTGAAAATGGGTCTTCTATAGACCAGACTAACTATTAAGCCTTTGCCAACTTGGGAAATTATTTAACTATTAATTTGGAGGCACAAACTAAGTGATAGTCGATTAGAATACACAAAAATCAGAAAATCTAAACAATAATGCTGGGACATTTAAAATATACTGATCATCATCAATGCTCTAGCTACTTGTACTGGCCAACTATAAACTTAATTCCTAATAAGGCTAAACTAAATAAAGAATGGTATATGGGTTTTAAAGAATATAATATTATGCACCAACCAGGATGATGATTGATCATTGTTGGATGCTCCAAAAGCACTAATGTACACACCCCCAATCATATATTTATCCCATGCTCGAACCTAGCTCAAAGAACACAAGCTCTATTACTGTATATGACCAAGCGATGATGCAATACAATTTTAACAATTAAATACAAGTTTATTATTAACAAAAAAAATAAATGATATTTAAGGTCTGATTTTGGATAATATACAATATAAACAAAATTATCATATTTGTGACTTACAAAATTACTAAACAAAAATCAAATTATTACATTGATTTACGTAATTCTTATTCAAAATTTAAATTGTTACATTGATTTACAAAATTACAATATACAATTTATGTTATACTATAGTTTACACATATTGTACCGATATAAATCCACCACGCTTACTCATACACAGTACCCGAGTTCGAACCCAGTCCCCGTTTAAGAATAAATTCCAAAACGCCAACTAAATTCAAACCCAAACCCCGGTATGACCAACCGATGATGACTTTATAACAGCACGGGGTTATCCCTTTACTAGCTCAACTCAGAACACAGACAGAATTACTTACAGTTTTATATATAGATCTATTATACTCTGGATATTGGTACGGTCATTAATGTAATGTATATATTCAAGTTGCCAACACAGACAGTAGGTGACTGAATAGACTTCGAGATTAATGAGTTGGAAGACACAAAATTAGATTATATAAATTGTTTAATAATAAATAGAAAGCATAAAATATAGTATTCAAAAGTACGGTAAGACTTCCATAAATATTCTATTATAATTAGCTACTAGTCTTTAGTAATCATTTTACCTGGTAACAAACTCATACCAATATTTGTGTAGTGAAATGATTGACGGGTGGCTAAGGGAATCAGAGCATTTGGCATTGAAAATATTTATCTACGATTTTTATTAAGTTACTTTATCCGAATAGATTCGAGCCGTTGCGTGAACGAATAGTTGGAGGGTGGTTTCGTATAAATATGATATCTAAGATTGATGTACTAGTGGTTGCCTATATTGAAGAGCCCTACAGTAATTACTTGTGGTGCATCAACGGAATACCGGCCGGCTTGTTCTTTGACAAGGCTTAACGCCCTCAAGTAGATCCGGGACACTACAACCAGCCGGGGTTATTTCGAAACCCAGTGATCCAAGAAATAACCTGGGAAAGAATTGCTTTCTTCCCCATATGGTAGTATGGCGAGACGCTAACTTCGGCGAAGGAAAGGCATTGCCACAGTCATCGAGGACGAGTGCTTGAAGTGAATTTGAAAAGGAATTACACAAAACCGGATAATCAATTCGTCTATTTTGACGCAACAGGCTGATATAACTATTCCAATAAAACATGGCGGAATCAAACTGACCGCGAAAGCAATAATTAATTAAGTTTACTCTGAAACCCCTAAACCCCCAGGTTGTTCAGGCGGTATCGATTTACAAATTGTACACTGAAACTATTTCTCATTTCATGTATGCAACTAAGATAATAACTTAGAACCCTTTACATATTTAAGATTGAAGTATCGGTTACAATAGTATGACAAAACTAAAAAAAATATAATAAAGTGATTTAATATCTGCCAACTCAATATATGAAATAATCTTTACTTTAATAACGAACTTCCTTTTAAAATAACTATAATCAATATTATAAACTAGCTTTAAACAGAGTTGGGAAATATTTCTATTGGCATCGTTTGTTTATAGCATAAGTGATAAAAGAAAAAAATATAAATGTCTTCATTTGAATTATTGTTAGTAGATACAATATTTATAGACTATTTTCTAAAGACTAGAGCAGAGGAAAAGGAGAAAGAAAATTTACTGACAGGTTTGAAACAGTAGCATTATAAACGTAAACAAAAACTTACATGTGATTCATTTGATTTACAGATTAACTTATAACATTAAGCTCGGGGGGAAGTTAAAAGTTCATGTAACACAGTTACCCTTCTTTCTTCATCCGGCTTGGCTTCACGACGGTATCTCTGATGAACGTAGGCGCGCATTTGAAATTTACTTGGAAGGCATAGTCAATTTGGATATTGGAAGCTGGAAATGGTGAAGCACATAAAACATGATCAGTCAGGCGTGCACGAAGGTTCAAATTGGCGTAGACCGAGATCAGCTCCTGGCACTTAGCCCATCGACATTACGGTTTACTGGTGGACTTCTTAACAAAAGTTGGAGAGATTTCTCTAGCCACTGCTTTGCTGTTTTTAGACGATCTACTCTCAGCCACGTCAAAAGTTAGAATCCTAGATCATGATGCACCAAGTCATTGCTTTGCTAGTAAACCTATTTCTTTTTATTTGTAAATACTTTTAAGTGAAGTTGAAAAAATTGATTTATTTGTTTGTTAACTTTTGATTTTTTTTAAGTTAGAATAAAATTTTAAAATTGAGACTTAATATATTTAAAGTTAATAGAATTTCTTGAAAATCTGGTATATAACTAAGTAGTACCAGACTAATTTCTATGAGACACTCATCTTTTCAGTCGATAGTTTCTTAGATATGGAACAGAGGGCAGAAAAATATTTAAAATGTTCAATAATTTCAGGTAGAACAATTAAATAGTATTATTAGAACATTCATTTGTTTCAAATAAGGCTTGCAAGAAGGCAATACACATATTTTTCTTTCAATTTAATAACATGTTATTAAACAGAGCAAAACTCTCCATACAGTATTGCCACCTGTGCTAAACAGAGTAATCAATGGATGCCAGAAGGCTTGTGCATAAAATCCCTATCTAATGCCTACTCATAACGTGATGCTTAATGGTTTAAACATGTTATTAACATTTTAAAATTGATATTTAACAGGTTTAAATTAAAGATAATTTGTTGAAATTTTGTAAATTTCTTGAAAACATTTATGAAAGTGATAGGATATATTAATATTTTCCATCAATGACTTATATATTTCAATAATTTTAAACAAAAATTATTGATAATTTATGCATATATAATTATGTTTACATATTAAATATGATATATACATGAACAGTAAATATATATTAACATATTGTAGAAATATGCAGTGACATATATTCACTATTTGTGTGAAATTGATGTAAAATAAAATCATATGTATTAAGTGAAGTTCATTTACAATATAGTTTTGGTAAGCATTTAAAAAAAAAAAATTCCAATTAAAGTAAAAATGTTAAAATACTTTTCATTTAAAATAATATTTCATACTTTTAATTACTTATATGTACATATATTGTTATGTGTGCATACTTAAAGTGGAATCTGAGATTCAGATTGTGCTTCACAGCCCACCTCAAATCTTCCACTACCAAGCCAAATTCAAACCCTATTCTTGCATATACATTCCACTCACTAACACATTTTTTGTTTCTTTTCTTGATATATAAACTAACATACTTCTTAAGGAAGATGTATGCATAAATATCTGAATTTAAACACACCCACAAAAAAGGGAAATTAATAAATATAGTATTTTAAAAAGGAAATACGTCTATGCAATAGGTAACGGAGGATTAATTGTAACAAACTTATAATATCAAAATATATTATATTTTCTGTATCTTTTATTTATTAAAGTTATAGTAATTATTTAGCAATTGCAGCTCAGATGTATATAGATATTGTAGAGACAAACATATTGAGCAAATATTTACTAGAAAAAGTTTGTTATATATCATTGTATAAAATTTTGTCTTTTAAATTATTTTTGCAATTAAACTATATTTTTCTTTTTAAATCCAATATGGAAGATGCAATTGTAATTAGTCAAAAATAATTAAAGGTGAAAAATTTAATCTTGTTTAATCTTCTAAAATAACTTTAATTAAAAGTTTCTCTAAAATCAAAATTAGAAACTATACTAATTGATTTACTTTTGTCATAAACATTTGTTATCAAATTAATTTCGATTTGAATACATATTATCTAACAATGGCATCTTCCAGCACAATGGGTAAACCTTATGTAAAAAAATTTTTAAAAATTAGATTAGAGAATGATTAGCAGTGACCAATCAAGAAAGCATTCCACAAATACCGGGGCATAGTATAAAATGGGCTAATTTTGAGCACAAAAAAAGGAAAAACTAAAAAAGTCAATGAAAGCAGTTGCCAAATAAATCCATGTTTAATTTCAATGTGTAATGAGTAAATCCACTTCACCTTTCTCACCATTTGAGATGGCCTTCCCTGAAATCTGTGCCCAGGATCCCAATACTCATAAACTGTAATTATATGCCTGTTTGTTGAATAATGAGCTTACTACCTGTCTGAATAATTATACTCGTCAAACTAGATCTAGTTCTCTGAGGGAAATCTGAATATCACCAAAACAACAGCCAAGTTTGTACAGAGGTAATAATTTCAAGTGCTGCTAGACTCTTAAATTTACCTTGAATAATTTTAAATCTCACCTATCTGTTTCTTTAAACATTTTGTAAAGCCTTCCTTGTAAAATTAATATTAATTATGAATTAATCAATTTATAAATTCTTACCTTGTTAGTCAAATGTACTCTGTTCTCTCTCTATATAACTTAGCAGTAATCTCTCCTACATTAAACCTCACCTGAACAATTATTATTTCTTAATTTCACATCTATGCAGCAATATTTTATTTTCATTATTATATTTTATACTTTCATATACTAAATTATATGTCGATAATTTTCCCGAGATTCGCAAGCCTCACCGCTATCTCTTTTAAAACCTCTTCCTTACTTTTCATAGGGTGAGTAATCTAGTTTT